>PVJO010007270.1:0-83060 GCA_004026905.1 Hystrix cristata
AGAATGGATTAAGAAAATGTGGTTTTTTTATACGATGGAGTACTACTCTGCCATAAAGAATGATAAGCTTGAGATATTCCTAGGTAAATGAATGCATCTTGAGACCATACTCTTAAGTGAAATAAATCGGACACACGTGTTTAAATACCACATAGTTTCTCTGGTGTGAGAAACTGAAGTGTAAATAAAGACTAAAATGTATTATACTGGGAAAGGGAAGAAAATGTCCAAATGGGAAAGAGAACAAGGGAGAGGGAAAGGAACAGAGGGTCAAGAGAAATAAGAAATGGAAGGAAAAAATGGAAACAAATCTTTTGTAAATAGGTAGGGAGGAGGGGCTGAGGGGAGGGAAATGGGAAAAAAAGAAGCAACAAGATATATCATGTACAGGTAAAAATTCCCTATGATGGATGATATCACTATATACTTCTAAAATGTACCATTAAAATAAAATTTTAAAAAAATAAAAAAAATTAAAAAAGAGAAAGACACCTAATGAACATTGACTAAGGTACAAGAAGAGCCATAAGCTTTGCAAAGTGAGGTCGAAGTGCCTTCAGATGATCAATGATGTTGGCTGCGCCTGTTTCTCACCTCATCTTAGGTATGCTCTTCCTTCTTGTTGAATTCGCTGTCTAGTGGATGCTTGAAGGAAAATGACTCTTCATAACTCCACATTCATATCCTTTCAAAATAATACTAAAGCAAAGACTTACTCTAAACACAATAAAAGCAAATACTTTGGAAAGTCTGGATTCAGAGTCTGTGCTCCAACAACTGGCCCGTGCTGTAGTTTTTCTCATTTTTATGTCTATCACTTCCTCCTCAGCCACAGGTTTAAAAACAATGTCTGACCCTATTTATTTGGTTTGGGTCAGTTGCATTCTTGAGCCAGCCCCTCCAGTTAGAGTGAGATGCAACAGTGGAGCTTGCTGATCGGCCAACTGTAAGCTAGTGACTAGTCAACGAGAGAGTAAATCTCAGCACAAACACCGATAACCCAAAAAGGAGTTACCCAAAGAAAAATAATGTGTGTATGAGCGTGAATGTGTATGCGTGTGTGTGTGTGTGTGTGTGTGTGTGTGTGTTTTACTGAATATTGAATCCAAGACTTTACAACTGAGCTACATCCCCAGCCATTTTATTATTATTATTTCTTTTGAAACAGGGTCACACTAAGTCACTTAGTTGCCCAGGATGGACTCAAACTTTTAATTCTCCCAACTAGACCTCACAGAGTGCTGGAATTACAGGTCCGTGACACCATATCCAGCTAACATGTTATGATTTCAGAGAAATAAAAAATTCTAGAGAAGGAAAAACAATGGCTTTCTACTCTATCTTGAATTCTGCTTGTCTTTTCATCCCCACAGAGGGACAGATAATTAAGAATAAGATGGAAAGTCATTTTGAATTATGTTCGGTTTATCTGTCATTTTTTATTACTAGGGTAAAAAGAGCATTCTCATCAAATATGAGTAATTTGCAGATTATATTTGGAACAAAATACCACTTTACATACCATTGTTTATACAATCTAGGCAACATGCAAATTATTTTACTTTTTCTTTGCTTTCTCTGGCTGACTTTTCAGGCTATTTCAAACAACTAAGAAATACAGATTTACTTAATGTAAATGTGCCAATTGTCATGTACTAACAGATGATTAAAAACTCCTTCAAAGAAAATGTATATTCACATAAATATTTGTATACATATACGTATATATATTCACACATATGCATATATATATATTAAAGGATAGTATGCTAATAAAAAAGATCACTGGAAGGACATGGTCTTTATACCCATCTGGAAATGATAGAATATACATCATTTTATCAAGGAGTATTACCCATTTTTGAGTTCTGAATGTGCTAAATACATTTAGATACTAAATTACATTATAAAAAACACAATAATAATAATTCTCTGCTTTTCAATAGAGGTGTTCTTAACTGTCCTAAATACATAGACATATATCACATGAAATAAGTAGTTCTTAGAGGAATTAGCAGACTCTCAAGGTCCCAGATTGTGAGTTAATAATCAGAACTCTCACAATGCTTGGTTGAGAGTGAGGAGTACGGGAGAGAAGGTGCTTTAGAAAGAAAAGAATGAGACAGAGGGCAGCAGGTGTCAGTGTGTACCGAAAGCTGAATTAACTCCATGAATGACCCGATTTGGTCAATGATATGTCAAAATTCTTAAATGCCAAAGTCAAGAAGAAAGAGTTAAGTTTTTGGGTCAAGCAATACACAAATTATTGAATCCCAGAAATCTGGTTCAACATTCAATTTGAGCACATAATCTTTTTTCTTTTTTGACCTATGATGCATCATCCTTCCAGATGGGCTGTCTGTCAGGTTTTTTTGGAGATTCTTCAGAGTTGATTTATAAACAATGAACAGAAGCTAAAAGTTTATGCACGCCAATAGTTTGCTCTGATGGGCAAGAGTTTGTTCAGTTCAATTCATTACAATAGCAGAGTGGGAGACAAGAGATGAAGCAGAAAGGCAACAGACAAGTAAATAAATAAGCAAAAATAGTAAGACAGAGATAGCTAGGTTAAGAGATTGATGCTTAGATAGGCAGACTAATACCAAACCCACAGTACATTTAGATTATAGGGCTGGGAAGAGCACACCAGTCCCTTGCAGATGGGAGAGCAACCTGGAAAATGCAACGTGAAAGATCAGACAGGCACAAAGATTCTGCAGATCCTGGAGTTAAAAGAAGGATTCTACAAAAGACTTTTTGTTGAAACTAATGTGAATTACTTATGTGATTCACTAGATTTCTAAGTGAGATGAGGCAGACATATTAGTCCGTATTTTTCCTGCAAAGGGTGCAACTAGAAACTCTGGATATTATCATAGCTTGGATCTTAAGTGATCTCCAAAACCAGGCAGTGGGGGCTCTGGAAGGGGCCCCCTAGTGGGACACTCAGGTCTTTGGGTTCACGCTCTTGACACTCACTAACTAGCCACAGCCTCTTCTCTCTCATTTTCTCTCTGGCTTATTATAAGAACATATTTTTGGCCCATACTCTCTGATATTTTCATCTGGCATTCCTATCAAATATCCAAAGCAAGTGAGTTTGAACCTCCAACATGATGAAAAAAACCAACTTTTTCTCTTTTTATAGTAATTATATGGGAGATACTGTTACAGTGATAGAAAGCTGATTGACACACATATACTAATGGAATATAAAGAAGAAGACTCTGAAAGGTGAAGAAAGGACTGCACACCAGCCAGAGGCCTCAGAATTTAAGGAAGGATGTGATAGTGAATTTCCTTTTAGCTTTATAAATCACAGATTTCAAGCTAAAGAAGTTGGCATTTGTGTACTATTAAAAAGTATCGACAAAACAGTCCTAAAAACCCCAACTCCTCTAATGAAAGGATCAAGGGGGGGCAAGACATAAATGGTTTCTAAAATAAATGCTCTACTCTAGGTACACAAAACAGAAAAAGAAATTATCTAGTCTCCACCACCTTTCATGCCCAGAAGACTCAAGGAGAAGCCCAGACTTCCAACTGCTTTAGCTACAACATGGTGTCTCAACTCTCCTGACAAGACAGTGTGACAAAGGCCAAACGGGGAAACATAAGTTTCACACCCAGCACATGGGGCTGAGCTGCACCTCTCTGCATTGTTAGGAGAGAACATTCATTCCAGGAGCCTGGATTTTTACCTCAACTTGCCATGTGCAAAATTTCCTCACCTGGTTCAGTGGGTTGCAAACAGATGCAGGCTTGTGGAGAGTTAGGATTTGCACATTTTGCTGCTGGTAATGAGGCCATCCACTTACGTAGTCAGTGTGTGGAGAACAGTAATCAATCACACCACTCTAGCCCGGGTTTGCAGTGAAGACCCAGCAGGAGCCTGAGTCACCCCTTCTCCCTAACAAAGTAAGAGAGATGGGGACGTAGGGCTTGTCCCTGAATTCGGCAGTGTGACGACAAGGCTTCCTTCCCTGGGCAGAGTGCTGTCAGAGAAAACCAGCTAAAATGGAAGTCGTAAATAAGATCCAGGGTGTCAAGACATCATGCAGAATTGTCCAAGTTTCAATAGAAAATTAGCAATCACATCAAGAAGCAGGAAGTTCTCAAAGTGAATGTGAAGTCTTAATTCTCAAACTGAATCAAGAAACAAATAGAAGGTGACTGAAATTACAGAATTATATGAAATTATTTTAAAGTCATCATCATAAAAATGTTTAAATCCGTAATTACATGCACGTTTAAATTTAAGGAGCAGAAATTCTAAATGAAATGAAAGAAGAAATGCGTCCCAACCCTTCCCTTCTCCCTCTGGCAAGCTAAAGGTGTGATCTGACTGTCACTCCTCTTGCCCTCCCCACCCCGCCAATTGCGGCCTGAGGAAACAGGTCCCAAGGTCTTCCCACCCGCTCTGGAATCACTTAGCAGGTGCCGGCCAGGCAGTGCTGGCAGGAGCTGGGCTTGGTTGACAGCAGAGTCCCCAAGCCCCAGCGTGCCGTGATCTCCACAGCCAGCCCTCCTACGTGATCCTCAAGGATACCACAGTCACAATTTCAGGCTGCCACGTCAGGAGGAAAGCTGGAGCTTCCCCTGCAGCTTGGCAGAACTCTGTCCCTACGGCTACTCAGAGCTATCAGCCTTACTGCAGCAGGCTTGCAACAGCCTTATCCCGAGTGTCTCCGCCTTTGAGGCACTCCTGATGTCTAACCTGCAACCTCAGGATGACCCTGCCCCTTTTCTCATTACTCTGAAAGTCCTCAAATAGGTCGGTGAAAATCAGGAAACTGTGCCGGTGCCGCAGCTCCTCCTCTAGGTGGTAGGCGATGCTCCCTTGTGCTCCTGGGGCAAGTTAGGAGGGCTCCTTCCTGGGCTGCAGCACAGATTTCAATAAAGTCTCACTCCCGCAGTCCTACTTTTTGCTCGTGGTTCTTACGTCTGATCATGTGGACTGAGTGGGTGGCAGTAAAAGAGCAGGTAACACTGGGGGCCGAGAGCCCTGAAGAGCTGCAGAGACTGACAGCTGCCAACCGCGCAATCAGTGGAGACTGTGGCAACAGGTCACCGCAGCAGAGACCAACAGTGAGTGGTAGCGAGAAGCAGCAGTCCACAGAGACGATGGAGGTCTGTAGTGACCTGTGGAGAGCCCCGGTGAAGCAGCAGAAGCTGCTGGAAGAGCTCAAGGTAGCTGCCAAAACCAAGGATCTGACAGAGGCGGCTAGGAGCCTCCAAGAGCTCTAACACTAACAGAAGTAACTCTCGGGGCGAAACGCCGTTGACACCCAGAGCCCAGGGCTGCTCGCGACAAGACAGTCCACACTGCTGATTTATGGTTTTCATCTGAATTGAGCAGAAGAAGATCCCTCGTTTGACTGGTGACATAAGCAAAGAAATAGAATAAAGAACCGATGCAAACTTCACATGGAAAAATCCAACAATCGGAATGAAAACAAAGCTATCAATGCATGTGTTCAACAGAAGAGTGGATGGTACTGAGTAAAAAATTAGTGAACTAAAAGACAGAACGATAGAACCTGCTCCATCTGATTAACAAAATGAAAATAAATTGAAAAATTCTCAAGGATCTGAGGGATTAATAAAAGACCAAATATTTATGCTATCAAATTCTTTGTGGGGGAGGATATAAACAAAGGAGGGAAAGGTACTTTAAAAATGGCTAGAATTTCTGAAACTTAATAGAATATATAATCTTTCCTTCCAAAATTCTGACTCCTCTTTCAAGAATTAGTACAAAATTATCACTTGGGAGAGCCTCATTCCTCCATCCCTGTCTATTCCATGACCTTTTGCAAGTGAATGCATTATAACACTTAGGCAAATGATATGCAAACACTATATGTATTGGTTTATTCTATCTGTAATCTGCCTTTATTCATCAGATGTTTATTAAGACGCTCTGTAGTTCTATATGCCAGACAGTGGTCTACTGAAAACTATTAGGATTCATCTTCTGCCCTTCCTCACTCTTCTTACCATAAATCCTAGAACATAATATGCTATTCATTAAAATCTGCTTGAAGTTGGGTGTGGTGGTATATAACTGCAGTCCTAGCTCTCAAGAGGTTGAGGCAGGAGGATCGCTGTGAGTTCAAGGTCACTATGGGCTACAGAGTGAGTTCAAGGCCAGTCTTAACTAACTAGACCCTGTCTTAAAAAACAAAAATGAACCTGCTTCAATAAATGAGATGTAAGAGTAGAAGAGTCACAAAACTTATATCTGGATCTCAGAATATACTTAGAGACGTCACTACATGTTAATATAACATATATATATTTTTAAAATTAAATGATGGTGATTTATGTTTTCCTTCAGGTTACTACAGCATACAGATTTTGTCTGATATGGGTAATAAATATCAATCTTTATGTCATATGCCTTTTTTATCCTAAGCATCTTCTTACAGACCTTTTCGTGAAATGAATAAAGACATTTTTCTTTCCTATTTTGTATGCTAAAAATAATTCTCTTTATAATAATGCTTGTAAATTCATTGTGTAAACCTTCAAAAGCCAAAGCTTGGCAGGTACCTTTGGGTAGTAAAAGAAAATGCAACACTGCAGGACAGAGTGGTGTGACATTCCATTCTTCCGCACCCAGGACACATGGTAGAATGAGGCTTGTGTCTGCCAAGGGCAGAACAGAGAGCAGGGCACCATTAGCGTCCTGCACGAAAAGAGCAGAGAGCTCATCAGAAAAAATCTCAAAATTGAAGGACACTCTTCCAAGTAGCATATGGAGAACATCACCTAGCCAGCAGGACAAATTAATGGCCCCTAATAAAATATGTTTTCACTTGCTCTTAAAGCTGTTGTCACACTTCATTGCATAGATGACTGGAAGTTCATGGTGATGGAAAGTGAGGTCAGGTGTCTGAGCCACTCTGGGTTATGAGTACGCAGTTTTTACCCATTAAGTCCTCTAGAGCTCACCGAGTGTGCTGCATTATTTAGTCACATTTTAAAAGGTAAACAAATAATGGTCCTTCCACATGTAGACCTGGAAATACAGATGCAAAATGCTCCTTCTGTATAGACATGACTTAAAAGGGGCTCCTTCCGATGACAAAAACAGAAAGGTGTCTAAATCCCATCAGGAAAATCAATTACTTATTTCTGAAATGTCTGGATTATGCAAAATGGCTTATAGTTTCTGGGACAGGGAGACTGAATTGTCATCCAGTGTGTTTACATTAGCATTCTGTGCAAAAGTAATCTATAGAAATTTGCCCGAACCTGCATTATGGACAAGCAGAGAATTACAGTAAAACATGCAACTTGTTCCACTCAGTGAGCATTCATTGACCAAGTCAGATATCAGAAAAACATGTTTGTCATTCTCTAACAATGTTTATTTGTAAAAGTTTCACACTTACAGAGTCCAAATGAGTAAAAAAAAAAAAAAAAATTACTCATTTAATTTTTTACCACAGTGGTTGCTTAGTAATATTTGATGTTTAATATATAGATTCCAGAAACAGCACAAATGTGATGGAGGTAGAAATGACGGTGTTAGGAATCAGAAATAATTCTGCCAATATTGGATCTGTGACTTCCTTTCGGTGTCATGCAAACTATCCCAACTTTGAGAATCATATTTACCTCATATTTTAAAATATGAAAAATAGATGAATACACTATTGGATTCCTTCTTTCTTTAAAAAAAATGTTCCTAACATTTCTATGTGATCAATTAATAGCTCCTTTTTTCATATAAAACATTCAATATGTTAAAAATGTTTATTAAAAAATGAAAAGATATATATATGTGTGTGTGTGTGTGTGTGTGTGTGTGTGTGTATATATATATCGAGAGAGAGAGAGAGAGAGAGAGAGAGAGAGAGAGAGAGAGAGAATCATTTAGAGTCCCTAGAGGAACAGAAGATACAGATGTAAATACAGGTATAGGTAAAGATATAGATATATAAAGCATTTACAAGGTAGGCATCCAACAGCTTCTGGAAGAGTTAGGGGGGAAGAATGTAAACAGGCTGTATTGCACCAGGCACTGGGAAGATCTAGTCAAAATTCAAAGGCCTGGAGCTCACTGCAGGGTCCCGTGTGAGTCCATACCTGGAAGCCTAAGGCTCTGCACTGGGAAGCCGAAGAGTGTGCTGGAAGCCTGGAGACAGACAGTCAAAGGTGGCGGCAAAGACTGGAGCTCCTCCAAAGAAGCGAAAGTGAGACTCTCTTCTTCTTTCCCTTTTATGTTATCCAGTCTACAAGCCTACTGGTTGGTGTTCCTACACACAGGGTGGGTCTTCCCTCTTCTGTAAGTCTATCATTCAGACACACCCAGAGTGTGCTAAACAAATCTGCTAGATGTGTCTTATTCAAGTTGACACAACTAAGTTATATATATATATATATATATATATATATATATATATATATATATATATATATATATATATATATATATATATATATATATATATATATATATATATATATATCTCGAACAACACTGCCTTATAATCTGTCTATTATTTTATTATGCATTCTTGGTATGCTCTCTGTATTGTAGAAACCATACACTAGTTTGTCACCGAACTATTCTGGCTAAAGAGATGAGTGTTTATTTTGTTTTAAATGTACCACAACTGCTGCAGTTGATCTGACGCACAACATATGACGTAGCTGTCCCCCTACTAGCTATCTTCCTCAAAGAATTTAAGTCAGTACACTTCAGTGACACATGCATACCAATGTTCATAGCAGCATAATTCCTAATAGCTAAGTCCTGGAAGAAGCTTGTATACCCATCAACAGATGAGGATAAACAAAATGTGGCATCTATGAATAACAGAATACTACTTGGCTATAAAGAATGACACATCTGAGGCATTTGTAGGAAAATGGATGCATCTGGAAAATATAGCGTTGAGTGAAACAAACCAGACACAAAGCTTATATACCATATGGTATCTCTCATTAGGGAGAGACGAAGTGCAAACAAACAAACAAAAAGATAAGGGAAGAATAGAAAGTGACGAGAGTTCAGAACTCTTACAATAGGGAAGTGGTCCAAGGGAAGAAAAATGAGGGGTGAGGAGAAGGGAAAAGGGAAATGAGGGGAATAAAAACATGCCATGTACAGGAACCGAATAACCCCAATTAATGTAAAAACTATATGCCACAACATGAGCTAAGACAAATAATATCAATGAGTAAGAAAAAGGGAACCGAGGAACAGGCAGGGGACAGGGGTTGGGAGAGCAAGGGTGGGGATTAAAATAAAAAGAAACAAGCTGTAATATGTACCTGTAACCACCCCTCAAGATGATTGTAACCACATTAATTGCAAACATGTACTAACAAATTTCTTTAAATACTATATTAAAAAGGAGCTGTTGAACTCACAGGAATGGGATGTAATTTCCTTTTTTTTTGCATTCAAAGCATCAACAGTTTTTACTTTTTTTATCTCCTCTCAGATTCTGAGCTCTTTCTTTTACTCATCTAAGACTCCATTTTCTGAACCTAATCTTACAGATGTCTGCATTCAACTGTGACAGGACTGTGTAAGGACTGCAAGGTCATGCTCTCGGCGCTCAAAGTATAAGCTGACAGTTTGAAAAATCAGAGGGTGGGGGTGCACACCAGTGTATAGTTAATTGCACCTTTACTGTGGGCCTCACACAATCTTCCAACACACGACATGAGTACCAAAGGAGCGAGAGAAAGAACTTGCATTTTATTAAGCTCTTATTAACATTTTAAAATTTAAAGTGGAATGCAATATCTGCTTCTGCACATACAAATATTGTACTTTTGAGGGCATAAGATCATGTTTCACAGGTTAAGTTTGCAAAAATTTTATAATTCTTCAAACAAAATGAGAAACACTTAGTCTTTCCATGATTTAAAAAATTAAAAAAATTTAAATCATGAATAGAATATATAAAATAGCAAAGACCAATGATCAAATCAGCATATAAAATTTATTATATCTAGTTCTTAAATATCTCCAATTAAAATAAAAATTAAGAATGTTTTTGGTATAAAATAAACCATTAAAATGTATAATGTGAAAGATTTAGCAAAACGGTCACATTTCTTCTTTCTTACTCCCAAGGCCTTACCTAAATAGTGGGTTTTGACACATGCTGATTCCTGTCCATAGATCTAAAAAATCCCAAACATATGTTATATAGAAGTATTACTCACAATTAAAATAAGTAGATACAAAAATACATAACTAATGGTTTCTGGAGGAACAGAGTTAAATAAACATAAAAGGAAGCAAATGTACTCTTGAAACATTCGGAAGTAAGAGGCAAGAATCAAATTAGGAAATCTGAAAGAGAAATTACTTCCTGTGTTATTATCTGTTCCATGAGCATCTATCCTAGCTCCAGAAATTATTTATCGAGAATATATTTATATATCTAGTTTTCTACATTAGGAATGTCTTTTGGGTGTTGTATCAAATCTTGTTTGACTCTGCTTTTCAGTAGTTAGCAGGACAGAAACATACCTGACACTTTTGGTCAAAGACATCCTCTGGAGCAATCTAAGGGAGCTGGGACACAACCCTTGCCCTTGTGGAATTCTTCTGGCAGAAAGGCACTGCTCTGACTTCCTGGCCCCTGAAGGATGCTCTGCTCTCATTCCCTCAGCGGTCCGAGTGATGACGTGCTCGAGAAGCACCTTTCCTGAAGAGTTAAAGACATCATACTACAGAGCTACTTGCACAACAACATTTATAGCATCAAAATTTGTAATAGCTAAATTCTGGAAGCAACCTGTATACCCATCGATAGATAGCTGGATCAACCAAATGTGGTATCTATACATAATGGAATACTATTCAGCTATAAAGAAAGACAAACTAGACTCATTTATAGGAAAATGGATGGACGTGGAAAATACAATATTGAGTGAAATAAATCAGACTTGCAAGCTGGAACACCGTATAGTATCCCTCATTTGAGTGAGGCAAAATACAAATAAAGGAAAAGGATAAACAATGGATATGAAAAGGCAAAGGATTAGATAGGCAAAGTATTAGAAAATAGACAAAGTGTTCAAGGGAACAAGGAGAGGCCAAAGAGGGAGGAGAATGGGAATCCAGAGGAATAATGATATCTTAAAAATAGAACCTAATAACCCAAACTCAAAAGAGTGACACATACACTAGGTACTACAGTAACTTTATGTAGTTGTGACTTAATGCTGCATCTATGTGGTTGTTTACATTGCTCACTGTCATCAGCAAAAGGCACAATGTATTGTGGTCTGTAAGCTTGTGTAATGACCTGTAAGTTTGTGTAATTTTTTTTTAATTTTTTTATTTTTTACCAAGAACATGTATTGGTACATTGTATACATAATGATCATAATCAAATTTGTGTAATTTTGGATAAATTTTTAGAAAAAAAAATTTAAGAAAAAAGAGCAGCACTTGGGGGCCTACATCTCTGGCTCCTGCTCCTTCTTCATATCCCAATCTGGAAAACGGAGCTGACCTCATCCCTCTGTCTCCCAGACTCTGAATTAGCACTTGGGGTGAGAATAATGCCGCACTCTGATGTGGTTTATTACCATGTAAGAGCCGATAGTACAAGTGATTTCAGGCGCCTCCAACGATAAACATTTCCCACTCTTCTCTTTGAAGGAGTCCATACTCTGATCCCTGCTCCCTCTTTCTTTATTGTTACCCTGTTAGGTTTCCTTGATTTTGCATATCTTATTTGGCACCTCTTCCTTGTCAAAGAATCCCAGTATAATGTACTTTTCAGTTTACAAATTTTCTCATACCTTATAATATTTCAGCCCAAGACTATCAATTACTATATTTTCAAACAGGTAATAAAAGTAAAGTTTAGAGAGAGTAAGTGGCTTCCCAAGAGCCGTGCTGAGAAAGGCCAGCAGAGTGGAAGGTCAGAGTTTACCCCTCTTGTAGAGTAGGTTTTGATTTTTTTCTGAGGGGATCTAGACAATTGGACAACTGCCCTGTATAATTTCCTGTTAGTCTATATTACAGCTATAGTAAGTTAAAAGGTGTAGATTTTTAAGTAATAGTCTTGATTGATTTCTCAAATGAGTGATTGGGAAATAGAAACCCAAGTTAAGTTTGAGGTTATTTTGAGTCATTTGTATGAAAATGGATGCAATGTCAGAGCATAATACTAAGGGAAATAAATCAGACACAGAAGGTTAACTATCACATGGCTTCTCTTATATAAGAAACTCACAGTAAAACATTTGTTTTTTTATTTTTTCATTTAAAAAGCAAAATAAAAGGTAGACGATCTGAGACAAAGAGACAGACCGTGGACATGGGAAGGATATCACGGAAACCAGAGGATGGGGAGAAGTAGGGGAAGAAAGAAGACCAAGACGTGTTATGAATACATACCAATTTCACATTTTGAATGCATTTATTATGTTCAGAAAAGAAATAGTAATATTTTTTTAAAGTTTGAGGTTATGGAGGGAAAATATTAACTGATTTGATAAAAAAGAATATATTTAACTAAAGAATAAATTAACTCGTAATAGCTAATGATTAGTCTCCTGTTTCATTTTGTTTCCCACTATATTTAAATGACATGATATTCCCGTGAGTTATGTGACTAAAGCTTTCCTTGTAAGCTCTTTTGTGCTAGATCTTTCACAAACAAACCTGATTTACTCAGAAAATACTTTTCTATCAGCTTTACTATTTAACATTTTAATTATTACTCTGTATTTATTTTACTTGGATAACTAAAAATTACTTATCTGACCCCAATGACCATGAACTTCCATTTTTCCCTTGTTTCATCTAATAAAGCAAAATGAGGTTAATACTTATGTAAATATCTTCTAACTTGCCAATTTGTTAATTGATTATCCCTAGTATTTAAAAATGTGAATTCCAGCGTACATTCTTCACAGCAGTAATCCAGAATATTTTAGCCCTGATTACAAATGCCTTAGAAAAAGAATACCTTCCCCAAGCACACATTTACGTAATCATCACTTCCACCACTCTGTGCTCTTTTATGATTAGATCAAGTTCAGAATGTGCTTCCTAGCCCTCTTCAATACCGTCCATCATTCTGTTGGAAAATATTTACAAATGGAATTAAATCAAATATTTGTACACACCCCCCATCAGTATGGGTGGTTAATTTTCTTCTCCAGTCTGTCTGCATTAAGTGCCTTAACTAATATTCTTAACAGAGGTGGAGGTCTCTAATTCGTTCCTCTCCCCACCTCCACACAACAGCCCCTTTTCAGTGGTCCAGATTCATGCTGGGATACTCATTAGTTTCCTGCTAGCTGCTCTGCCAAGCGCCTCTGAGGCCGCAGCGTCACCTCAGAAATCATTAACACGCCTGCTGCTGCATTCTCCACCTGCCAGGCATGGAGTGATCATTTAGAGACTGAAGCCTGCTCCTCCATAAATGAGCATTTTGGGGGAGAGAGAGGTGGGAAGGGAGAGCTTGTGCGTTACCGCCATTTTCTCTAAATAAAGGAGATCTTGGTAACTGAGGTGAGAGTAGATGTTTGCGCGCATCCTAGCCTTGCGTGAAGAACAGAAATGGTTTGGTTGGAAGCAGATATGACTTTCTCTTGGCTAAAGAAAGAGAGACAGAAATACGTTGAGGATGTCTCATCACACATGTGATTGATTTCCTAGAGTTGTCTTTCTTTTCTGTTTTGTTTGCACTCCCTGATAGAATCCATCTGCAGATGCATCCTGCCCTGAGGATGGGGTGATGGTATTCTTAAAATGATGTGGGAAAACCACTCAACCTTCAATCAGAGAAGAGTACTTAGTCAGACAGGGTGGCCCGTGCCTGTAATCCCTGGACTCTGAGAGGCTGAAGTATCTGGATCACAAGTTCCAGCTTAGTCTGAGCAAGTTAGCAAGACCTTGTCTTCAAATTTTACTAAAAAGGGCTGGGGATATGGCTCACTATGAAGGCCCCGGGTACAGTCCTCAGTACCACACCCACATACCCCAACACTAAAGAAGAATGTCTATACAATTCTGTGTCTGTATTTTAAATATTTTATGTTTAAAGACAGAACTATTGCCTTCCTTTATCCCTTATGTCATCACTCAAAATTATGCCTCATTCTCTGAGAACTTCAGGATCCACGTTAGGTTACTCAAGCCAAAGTGTAATTCTAAAAGAAAGGAAACAAAACAAAACAAAACAAACAACAAAAATATGCCTGAGCCCATGTGAGGTCTCTCTACTAGTGAATGCAAAGAAAATATACACTTTGCATATGAACAATACACAGCATCCCTTTCCGCCCTGGAAACACTGAAATTTTATCTGTACAGTGTGTTTGGCCACCACACTAGCTTAATTCTACAGCCCAAGAACTTGGCACGGTAGAACAGGTGGGCTCTGTGTGCACCAGAAACCAAGCAGAATGGAAACAATAATGCATAGGCATAAAAAAAAATATACGGACTGTGGATGCCACAGAACAAAGTTGGGCTTTTTCGCTAGCTGGGGAACTCTAGGAATATTTTCTTAATCCTTTTATGTCTCTGTCTCCTTATTCATAAAATTCAGTTAACATTTATCTTAGTCCTGGAGTTGTTACAATGATTAAGTATATTAGTTCAGGTAGAGTACTTAGCACGATGTTTAGTACAATACTACTAAGCATTCGATAATTAGGAACCAATGCAGCTACATAATTGACTAGGCTAGTGCAAAATGAACATGGTGTATTCATTCCTAAAACACAAAACTTTTGTGTATTACTTTGTTTTGTTTTTCAAATGTTGTCTCATTCTGATGACACATTGTGCTGTTTGTTATTTGCTTATAAGTTGTGTACAGTCTGAGGCGCGAGGATAATCACATGCGAAGTATAAAACTTCACGGGTGCCTGCGAGTCCTGCCTCATTTAGCGTCCTACCTCGTGTAAGGTCATTCCTCATAAGTAGGAAGAGGCAGCTCACCACTCCCAGTTCAGCCTTCTCTGCTAGTGCACGGAAGAACTGGAAATGAGCAAGTCAAACCTTCACTTCCTGAGGACAACTGTTCTAATCAACGGTAGACAAGGAAACTCAGAAGATTGCAATTTCTGCCTTGGAACATGTGAAGGGGTTTAGAGTAGATGAGGAGTTTGTCCCTGATGAGCCATCTGTGGGGTGCCGCGTGGCTCTGCCAGGCCTGTGTGCCCGCCAGCAACAATGCCTGGAATATACACCTTTCCTAAATCCACCCCATGCACCCAGTCAGCTCCTGGGCAGAAAGACAGCGGCGGTGGCTGGGTAGAAGTCTGGGAAGAAGAGGAGACAGATGTCCAGGGTCCCACGTGGCAGCAGGCAGCTGAGCCAGAGCAGCTGGGGGTCAGCAGGATCACCTCAAAGAGGGAAGTTTAACAAGAGACTCCTAACGCCCAACACACTTTATTGTCTCTCAGGACTTCACTTACAAAGTACTGATTGAAAGACAAAATTTTTAAGAATTTCATATTAGCTGCAAAATACTAAACTCCATAGCGAGATCTTTCTGAATGCAAGCCCCTGCGCCCTGGCCAGAGACCGATGATGCCAAGCATCCCCACTATCACCACCACCACCTTACTACGAGCTCTGACCCTGGCTTCGCCATAAGGAGCCAGAAAAATAAGTCAGGTGCGTCTTTGTTTAATTCCTGAAGCCCCACTCATAAAATGAATTTCTTGTACGGTGTCTAACATCTCCTTATTTCTAAGTTCTAAGGAATGTTCTTTCAGTGCAGGGGCTATTTCATGATCATTTTTAATTCATAATTTTCCTGCGAAGAATTATTCACATGGTATATGATAATCAATTAGAGGTCTTTTTTTTCTGTTACAAGGTCATTACATCCTTGATGAAGAACCCATGTCTTAAATATCTCTGTAGGGTGCCAACTGCACCTAATAATAAGAAATCAGACCCTGAATAGACTCATATGAGTTCATATCTTATATCTTTAATCTTTTAGTTGTGTTATTTGGTGATAAAACTATTTGGCCTTCTGGCCTCCATATCTATAGAAGAAAAATAAAATATTCATTCTATAGAGCTGTTTAGAGGTTTAATAAACTAATAAGCATATCAAATAGCATGTCATTAGGTGAATGTTTCCAAAATGGCAATCTTTGCCTAAAAATCTAATACCTTAATACTACATCCTTTAGAAATTAACTTCCTCTGAGTTAGCTAACATATTACATTTCAGTAGTATTGGATCAATTATTTTATTTGTATAACTGACCTGAATACAGTGTTTACTTATGGAGATCTAGGGTGGTGCTTAATAAAATGAAATTTGTCAAATTCGCTATTATATCTCAGAAACCATTTGTGTTTAGTTCACTGCCAAGTTCTAAAGCTGCCACAGGGCTTGTTCATGTCAAACGTCAGGCAGGCTTAGGCTTGGAGCTGATATAACAAATGATCAGCTAGGTGTCTTTGGAAGATCATTTATCCAGCTCCTTCCCTCCTCTCGTGATACTTGACCAGAGACTTTTTAAAGAATCTTTCCTCTTGCAGACCGAGGAGAGTTATGAGCTATTATCCTAAGCACTCTGTAGCATTCTGAAGGTCAAAGAAAAACCAAGCTAGTAAGTGATAAAACTACTCTTTCTGACTTCTTTACTTTTCTTCTCATTTCTGCCTTCCTAGTAAAATGGTTATTCCCATAATGACATGCATAACAGTAGTAAAATGAACTTAGCGTGTGTTAATAGATAGTGAAGAAAGAGTCTGATTCCCAGCTCTGCAGTCCGTGGTATCTGCAATGTTATATTCTGACAGTCAGGCCACTGAGATGTTCATGCCAACAGCATAGTGAGAAGAATGTCTCAAGAGCGTCTCTTAGCATGACGCCTGTTCTTGATTATCTGACTTTGCTCAAAGGAGAATTAGTTTGACAGCACATTCCTGTACAGTTATGTAGTTACTTCTCAGTAAATCAGGCTCCTTAGACAGCAAGATACTTGCAGGCCAAACCCTGTCTGCCTGGCCCACAATTATACACTTACTGATTAATTCAATCCCTGACTTACGACAGTTAGGAAGGAGGACAAAGAGAGAGAAAAGGAGAAATGAATGAGTTTAATGACATTTTTCATTAATCTTTAAGGAGACTGTCATTGGTATGGAACAATTGGACTTTGTCTAAAGTTTGGGAAACTTTTGAGTATTTTCTCCTTTTTGCATTGTAAATATACTTTGATATAAACAAAATTATATAATAAAACCTGACAGTGCCATAGCTTCAGCTACTCATTAGGCACTAATTATAAAACAATGATTTGTGTAGTATAGAAATGTCATAATTTTGAACATAGTTTAGGTAAATATATATTGATGTCATAGCTGATATAAAAGGACAGTCGAAGATGTTCCTGAACATTTAGTTTATTTCTAAACACCTACTTATGGACCATTAGCTGTGATTACATAGCTCTATTGTATTCTTTTCCTTCCTCAAATAACTCGGTAGTCAGCAAGTGGGAATTGAGCTAAAAGAGGTGCCAAGAACTTGACCAGACACTAAGAAAAGATAAGAAGTAATAAAAAGGCCAATTGCAAGGAGCTTCAAGGACTATCAGTCAATAATGTTCAATAAAAGAGCAAATATTTTTGTTATCAGAAAAGGAGACATGCCAACCTGCATTCTCACTTCTCAGTTGTTACTATGACGCTTTCAGCCAGGTGCACTCAATGTTGTGGCAAAAATATATGTGTGCGTGTGTACAGTGTGTTTGTGTGTGTGCTTATGCGTGTGTAGCTGCCATATAATCTAAACCACCACATGCTAAGATCTACAAACTTCACAATTACTAGCCTTTGCAGTGAGCAAGTCACAAATGACAGTGGATCACGCCAAGTTGTAAATTAATATTTTAGGCTCAGAGATATTACACAACAGTAAGAAAAATAATGCATTAAATGATGAGATAATTATTTCCTTCAGAGGACTGCATATGCTGCACATCTCAGTAGCAGATCCAGGGGACGGATTTTGCATTCTGCTGAGTGTGCAGACGGCCTGGGGCGGCGTGGTTATGCTGAGGTTAGTCAGTGGGCAGTGATACCTCAGGCTGCCAGACATGCAAATACAGAGAACAGTCAGATCAAAACATTGAGACCACAAATCAAGTGCCTCATTTGCACGTTTGTGACAGCTGTGAAAGGTGCAAATTCTTATCTGCTTGTTGCTTTTTTTTCCTGAAGGTTTTTTCTTCTCTTTTTGATCTTTTTTTTTTTGCCCTGAGAGAGAAAGAAATAGAGTTCCAAGAATTCAGCTCTCTCCTTAGAGTGAAACAGCAGGGGTAGCTGATACTGTGTTACTGTTACACAACTCCATCCACAGTTAATAGAAAGACATTCTGATTTAGGAAACATTAAAACAGGAAATTCTATGCAACTAATATGCATGAAGTAGACCTGCAATTTTTTTTTTTTTTTTTTTTTTTTTTTTTGTGGTGCTGGGGATCGAACTCAGGGCCTTGTGCTTGCAAGGCAAGCACTCTAATCACTGGGCTAAATCCCCGGCCCAGACCTGCAATATTTTTGATAGTGCTCGATCTATACAAGAATCTGAGTTTAAAAATAAGAGATCGTTAATACCTATATGGTATGTTAATACCTATATGTGTATTTGAAAGGTCTAATAGCATAAAAGGGAACTCTCTTATGAAATTCTAAAAAGAAATGGGAAATGACTGCTCTGTTTCAATCTGAGATTTGATAAGAAACACACCCTTTTACCGTTTGGTAACTCTCCCTTCCCTCTTGTCTTTTCCTTCCCTCCTTTCCCCACCTTCCCGCTCTTCCTCCATTCCCTTCTCCCTTCTTTCCATGTATTAATCCATCATCAGATATTTATCTAATGTAAGTTATACATCAGTCACTTTGTTATATCCTTAGGACAACCATATTAATAATTGGTAATTCTTACATTTGAGGATCTGAGTCTAAAAGGGACCATTTTTGCAAATGTAGATAAATACATCAAACTGAAGGATGGTCTAATCGAATTATGTTTAGATTGCATGATATCACTGCCTGCTTCTTTTATCCTCCAGTACCTTTATGCATATTATTCAAGAGAAAGGTTTTTCATAGTGTTTTGCTTTTTGCTAATATAATCACTGTTGAATTCATGGAAGGGAATGGAAATGTTCAATTAGTTTACTGAGCCGGAGATAAACATATGCTTCTCTGACAAACCTAGAAAATGTGAGTACATCTAGTATGAAAACATGAGACGATGTCTTCAGTTCTTGCTTACCTCCAAAGACAATTAATTCATTACGAAGTAGGCAAGTTATATATAGGGAAAGCTCCAGCTTTCCCTAGCAAAGGCACATGGTTATCCATGGAGAGGCCATGAATCATTATGATTCTACTGCTTTCCAGATATTCACTTCATCTCCTATGGGTCTTGTCTTCTCATATGCCAAATTATTACAGTAATAATGATATCTATCTTGCAGATTTATTTTGTGAACTACTTGAACAAATATCGGTGAAATTATTAGATCAGTGGCTGGCACATGACAAGCACCTTTCAAGTGTCTGTGTCAAATAACATAGAGGAGATAAAAGAATATTCCCCGAGTATATTTCAAGCACATTGTATTCTTCATTGAACTGCATTATGTTTTCACTGAAAGTGGGATAAATTATTGAATCTAGAGGGTAAATATCACCTGAGCTGTCTTAGAAGAGGCTACTCCGATGATTTCCACGTGTCATATTCGACGATATACCGCAGGGAGGTATAAGATCTCACAACTGCGGCAGCATCTAGCAGGACTGCCTGTGGTTCATGAAAAGTGTCATGGTACATTCCTTAGAGGAAAATCTGGAGAGTGTGGCATAAGAAGAATGTTTAGTGGTGATTTTGCCATGGGATCTGTCCTGAGTTTACCTGGTTTGAACATAAAGCTGAGGAAGGACGATAAGAAGCAGGAGGAGGACTAAGAGGAAGAAGAGAAGGGTTACTACCACATGCAACATTGACCTCATTTTATTTAAAACTATATTTTGCCTCATTTACTTGATTACCTGAAGTCATTATTTTCCCATATTAGTATCTTCACTTTATAGAACAATTATTTAAATAATTAGATTTAGAAATAGCCAAAGAAACACAAATGCCTTTTTAAGTGTGAAGATAATAAATAACACCTATTGTAGACATCAAGTGATTTTTAAAAAAAAAATCTTTGTGTATCAAAGAAGAATGTAAGTTAATACCATAATCGTAGGATAAAGAACTCATAAAGAATTCTTTGAAAAACTCACTTGGAGTGAATGATCCCGCAGACTTTCAGTGAAGCAAATCTAATTGTTTATTGAAATGATGGAAAAATAATGAATAAAGTCATAATTCAGAATGAAGATAATGAAATCATGGAAAACAAGCAGCCTGAGACTGTAGCTAATAAATCATATTATACCAACTTCATAATATTACAGAAATTAATAAGACAATAAATACAAAAAGAATGCTATAAATAATACATGTGGCTTTTGCATTTTAGGGAGGCATTTGAGGTTGCTCAGGCATACTTTTATTTTAATGTATTATTGGAGCAAGTGATTAGTTTCTGTCTTATTGATTTCTGTTTTGTGATGTGTAGGGAAATTGAATGAAGAAAAAAAAAAAAGATAGTATGTTGGTGAAAATTGTACACTCCAGTGTGAGTGTAGAACCAGAACAGGAATCCCTTTGGTTCCTTCTTACTATTCATGAAATGTGTAAATATGATGATATAGTGGTTAGGATGGACTATCAACTTGATTAACTTTGGGGTCCATCTGGGGGATCGGCAGGGGACACTTCTGGATGTTTCTATGTGCATCATGAAAGTATGTCCTTGGGGTGGGTGTCTGGTCCCTTCCCCTTCCTCTCCGGCATTGCTTGCTGCTCTCTGTCCCAGCAGCCATGAACTAAGCACCTTTGCTCCACCAGACCCTTCAGCCGCGAAGTCTCTCTCAGACCTTCCCATCCAGGGAATGGTACCCTGTGCTTAGGTACCCTGTGCTTAGGGAATATCATGTGCTTTTTCCATTAATTTTCTTAAATTGGCACTTCTTTCTTTCAATAATCTGTTATGGTTTTCAATATACAAGTCTTGCACTTATTTTGACAGACTTATTACTAAATATCTCACTATTTTGATTTTATTACAAACAGAATTGTTTTCTGAATTCCATTTTCATATAGTAATATTCACTTAATTTGAATAGAACCCTTATCCTTGAAAATTTATCAATTAGTTCTATAACTCCTGATATTCCTTAATTTAAATATTACAGTTAACAGATAACATTTATGATGTGCCTGGTATTTCTAAGTATGTTACACATATTTATAGCCACACCATAAGATACCATTTGACAAATGAGACATAAGGAGTTTAGTATATCCTTTCTTACTTAAAACAAATCAATCATAAGAGTATATTTTGTCATAGATCTCAGGATATCAATTAGAGTTTAATGGAACTTTGTTTTTCTACTACCTGGACTCTGTCTTTTCTGTGAGGTCCCATTTTTATGATAGTTGTGTTGATTTGCTCTCTTTCATATTTTGTGAGGCCTCAGTGTACATTAGAACTTTTTGTACAAGTGTCCGAATTATTAACTGTTGGGCTTCAATGTAGGGAGATTCTGGGTCTTCCTTGGGAAGCCCACCTACTCCAGATACAAGACCAGCAGGGGGGTATGTAAACTGGCCACGTGGACTATGGGAACCTCTCAGGAGAAAGGCATATGACCTGTTCTTAGTAAGTCATCCTTTGGTATCAGCCCATACCTTCAACACCTGTTTTGCTTATATCCATAAATTTGAAAGGTCTGGTGTTTAATTTTTTAGTAGATACTTATATTCCCAGGGGAAAGGTAAATGACAAGGAGGAAAGGAGAATAAGGTGAGGGAGAGCTATGGAACATTTTACACCACCCACTGTTAACTGCCTGATTCATCTCCCACACCTCCTAAAGGATTTCCAAATTCTAACCCCTTCAGTTCCATTAACATCACTCTATGCGCAGATGGGTTTTAGTCTTTCCAGGTATATTGCCAAAATAATTTTACAGCATTTAATCATTGCTTCCCTCTTCCTTTTACTACATATTAGTAGTCTTTTTTGACTTCTTATTCATTTACTTATTTATGCTTGCTTGCTTATTAGCATATGTTTATGATACGTAATAAATATATTCATTGTGGGGAATCAGCACATATACACATCACATCTTAATTAACACATTTTAATCTTCCTACTTCCCCTCACCCTCCTTTTTCTTCCATCTCCCCCTCCACCTCTCGATCCATTTCCCATCCCAGTGGTCTTATATATTTTATTCTTGTTTACTCTCAGCTCAGTGATGTTGGAAGAGGTCTTAGATATTAGTTCATATAATCCATCCACCACAATTAATTTCAAGTGCACCAATATTTACGCCTCCTTTTCTCATGAAAAATCACTGCGCTTTTATTAATTGGTAATTACTAAAATATCAATGGATGCAGTTAAATCAAGTAGAATTAAATTTGACATCACTTAGAGAATGATTGCCAAGGTAACTAAACATAATTTGGTAAAATTATTACAGAATGACTTACAAAAATACACTTTTTCTTGAATTATGTAAATGAACGGCTAATGCACAAATGTATGTGGAAGAAGAAAGCCACCGGAAATAAAGATACTTAGTCAAGTGTAGAATTCTTTGAAGTGATGACTAGATATTCACTGACCATTTGTGTTCCTTTCGTTGTGGTAAAGCTGTCGCTTACATGCGGCAACGCAGACACTGAAATAATTTGAGTGTCCCTCTTGCATTTCTGCAAAGGCGTTGATTTGGTTCCACATGGAAAGAGTGAGTCTAACTGATAACTGATGTTGGCCCGCATGTAATACATCTATCCCTTCTTCTGACTAGAGATCAATTCTAGAAAAGCCATCTGTTGAAAACCACACCCCACATCAGACTTAGTCCCTGGATAACATCGCAAAGGAGAACTGCCTCATCTCTGGCTCATTAACCAATTAGACACAACAGGAATAAGTATTAACATCAGTTACCACATGATGTTAGTACTTGAGAGTTTGTTACTAGCGTTTCCCTAATTATAAAATATAAGCAGATACAATGCATGCCATTAATAGGAAATAAACAAGAAATTGTTTTTAAAATATATTAGTACAAAGAATAATTCCTGGATACAGTAAAGCTTATTTTAATTCCTTAATAATCATTTCTACTGGGGAAGCCGATGAAAGAAAGCATTTTGATTGAAAGAGTTAAAAATACTTATTTCTGTTTATTTTCCTGTGTGACTGTTTGCATACACATGTGTGTACACTTGTGCATGTACATTTTGTTGTTATTTTTGCAGTATAATTTTTCCCAACTAAAATGACCAGGGCAATACTCAACCAGTAAGTCTTTCTTTTTGGACATGAAGATCATATACTATTGGTTTCACTTCAGATATTATAAACATTGTTTAATTGGGTATAGTTGGGAAGAATTTTTAAAAATCTTCATATAAATCTAAGATATTCAGATTTGATTTCAAATGAAAAACTCTGATAAGTGTGCTACCTTCCAGTGTGGCCACAATCAGCTAGAGCTGACTGGCTTCTGCTCTGATGGGACCTCTGTTTCCAGATCCTCTTGGGTGGAGTGACTGCCTTGGTGTGTTGTGCACCAGGACAGCAGGCCTCACATAGTTTCCTTCTGATCCCAACAGGAATTTGGATTGGAAGCATTGTTTTCATTATGCCAGAAAGCTAGATCATTTAGTCACAAAACTAAGTATATTATGTTTGTTCTTTAGCCCTTGAATCTTATACTTTTTACTCAGAATTGTTAGCATTCTATAGAGTTTGAATCTGTGATTATCTTAGCTGAGTGTCAGAAAAGTTATGAGAAAGGCTATTATTATCTTACCCTTTTACATCAGTTCATATTAAAATAAGAAAACATATGTTAGTTACATTTCATCTTATCTTTTTATTTTTTAAAGGAAAACATAAAACAGTGATTGTATTTCATCTTGAAATGGATGGTAAATTTAAGAAATATAAACTGTTAACCATGTGTTACTCTACATGAGGCTAACAGGAAGAACATATATATTATGGATCAGACTTTCATGTTATGTGGAAGAAGTTGTCATCAACTTACACACCATGTGGCCAAATTTCTAAATAGTCTTAATAACTATTTCAGATGTGAATGTGGGGAGATTAGTGCATGTTTACCTTTATTTAGCTTTTTAAATGGAAGTGTATTTTATTTTTATAATTCTTAAATTTTTGTCAGCCCAGAAACTGAAGAATTCTCTATTGTACTAGTTAGAATATGTTGGAGTTTAAGTAATAGAAAACTTGAGTTCAAATATCTAAACAAAAGAAGCTTATGGGTTTATTTTTCTTACATAACAAGAAGTATGGATCTTATTTTTGCTGGCATTGTTCAGTGGCTCAATAATATCCATGTTCGCATCTGTAATTTTTCAATATCTAGTGCAGTAAAAAGATGTTTGTTACAACTCTACACCTCATACCTATGTTCAAATAGAAGAAGAAAAAGAAGAAGGAGGAAAAGGAGAAGCAGAAGTGGAAGTGGAATAGGAAGAGGAAGAAGAGGAAGAGGAAAAAGAAGTAAAAAAAGTTGAAACTACCTTTAGTATCAGAAAAAGCAAACACATCACCAAAAATTCATCAATGTCTCTTTGCCTGGAAATATTTCAAATAGTCACTCTTAATTCAAAGAAAGCATTGGAATGAAAATAAGTAAAGGTGGTGGTCCAGGGGAAAAGACCAAAAATATATGTTCAATTAGGTAACCTCCTTGTACATGCCCCAAACCTGCAGACAACGAGTTGGCACATACTTTACTAAGAAAGAACTGATTTGGAAAGCTCTGGATAATAAGTTAGCCAGTCACACTTTCCAAGCTGATGTTCCCACTCCAAGCATCTGGTTGGATCTTTGCTAAGGAGTAGAGCTGGAACGTCCACTTTAGCAGTAGCAGTCATTTTGGAATTCTAACACCAGCAGCACCAAAATTGCAATAGCAATGTCTAGAGCCCACTGCATATTGAAAGTAGCTTAAACACTAATCACCGATGATCACCATCGTTGGCACAACACCGGCTTGTGGCACGCTCATCCTGTGGTCCTGGCTCCTACCCTCATTTTTTTATTGCTGCCCACTTGTCATGTTTAATTCTGCAGCTTTCCTAGATATTCTTTGAATCGCTAATACTCTTTTGATTTAAATCCCTTCTCTGCTTCCTGTGTCCAAGAACACCAACACAGAAATTGGTATATATAGTGGTTGTGTGCCAAATTATTCAGAAAAATAAAAACTTGGGATTTGTCACTTGGAACTGTTTGAAACTAGAAGCAGTTTTTGAAGTCCAACAACTAAGAAACAGGTGTGTGGTCAGTCCAGGATATACACTGTCAAATTACAGACCAATTCTATTATTGAAAGAGGTCACCTTGGGCTGGGGATTTAGCTCAGTGGTTAAAGTGCTTGCCTTGCAAGCACAAGGACCAGAGTTTGATCCCCAGCACCCAAAAAAAAAAAAAAAAAAAAAAGAAAGAGGTCACTTGGAAGAAAGTGCTCTTGTAACAGGCAAGCTTGAGGTAGCCAGCAGACCTGAAAAATAGACTTCAAGATGGCAAGGTGAGTTTTATATGTGCGCCATCCCTCAATTAATTGGTTGAAAATAAAAGACTGTGGGCAGGGTGATTTGTTCTAATGGGAAAGGACAACCTAAATAAATGGATTTATACGTTCAAATTTCTTTCTTGGTGATGGACTGTTCAATGTTAAAAATAAAACTAAAAAAGTCCTGTGAATTCTCTAAAAAAGTTCTTATCTCCTGAAGCCACTGGACTAACACTGTCAAAACCCAGACACAGAGTTTGCTTCTATAGGTTGCCAAATTACACTGTTAATTAAATTTCCAATTCTACCTAATAAATTTAGAACACTTATTAGGAAAGAATGGGCTTTTGATCTTCATGAAATTTTCTAAAAGTCTCAGAGAATTGTGAATATCAAAAGGCAATTCACACTTAGAATCATTTGGTGGCAAATGTAGTCACTTTTCCTAATTTATTGAGGCTGTTCCTTATCTCAGTTGAAAATCCTGAAAAATATGTAATAATTTGTGGTTTTGACAGAAGATGAGAGACTTATAAAAAAAAAAGTCATTTGGGTGGTTGATGGAGTGAGGTTTGGAAAAAAATTACATAGGAGGTGCTCTCAGAATTGACCCAGAGTGTAGGAAAATTTGTAGTATAATAATTTTTAAAATTGTTTCCATTTCAAAGTAGGTTCTTACTAATCGGGTGGTCAAAAGGACATTTAAAATAATATCAAAGAGTATCCTTTCCAACTACCCTGGAAATTGCTTAGTAGAATTTTGGACAAATTGGTTTTAGTAATAAAACTGTTGAGACTATAAGGTTTCAGATACCTTGATATCCCAAATCAAAATCTCACCTCTCCAATGATCCTATTGACTGATGTTCTTTGCAGAACAATGCAAAAACTAAGGTCTGATATCTCCATGTACTTCAAAAAGACCAATCACTTGGTGGCATTTGACCTTTGTGTCCCATGATGGAGGAAACAATCTGCCCTTCATAGAATCAAAATCTGTCATTTTCTGGATTTTGTTTTGCTTATTGCACATGACTGGGAAACTACATGCTTTGAAAACAGTAATAACATTCCATATAACATCATTGTATATCTAAGATCACTATATTGCAATAAAAAAGAAATGCAAACACACACATAAAATATCTAAGAATAAATAAGTAAAGGTAATGCATCAGAGCACATTGGTATTGTGAGTTCTTTCCTATAGCAAGACTCAGAAACAGCTGAACGTTTTGCACATTAGATGGCTGGGTGTGTATTGGTTATGGCGTGGTCATTCTATATCACCTCGTACTCTGAACCGCGACCGATTATTCATGGTGCTGTTTTCTCCAAGGTCAGCGTCACAGAAGCAGCAATGCAGAGAGAGAAGTGGGAGTGCCCCCTTTCCTATTATACATAATGATCTACTCAGGATGTGTTTACTCTGTATTCCTATGACTCTGGAGTTGTGTAGTTCAGAAGTTTTATTACACGAAAAGTGAAAACTTCCCCCGTGGACACTGCAGCACCAAATTCAGTTAAACTGGAAATTAAATTACCACTTGTCATTTTGGGGTCTTCCTGCCAATAGATGAACTAAACAAAAAGAGTTTAAAGCTGTTGTTGATTTACTTGGTTTTGAACATTTAGGTGAGATAAGATTGCTGCTCTACAGTGCAGACAGAAAAGAACATAGATGCAACCTAGGGTTGGTCCTGTAATGTTCCAGAACTATCGTGTGAAGTGTTAATAAAATTCTATGGTAACTTTATACAGGTAAGGGCAACAAAAGTTCTAATACCTAATACAAAAGATCTAGTCTTGAATACAAAGGTTTGGCTCATCTGCCCTAAAAAGAACAGTGGGCTGAGATCCTCAGTAAAAACAAATGAAAATAAAAAGTACTCGCTCATTGAGGTGTAAATTATACATTATAAATATGGGTTTATGAGCACATCTGGACATACAGCCTCTAATCCATAGTTTCGTAAGATGGGATATGTCTGTGTGTGTTGTATTATTTGATTTAAACTCTGTCTAAAAACACAATCATTTAACAGATTGTCTAATGAATCTATAACATTCCTGTACCTAGGATTTTATCATTCTACTGCATTCAAAAAGATGTTGGAGTTTTACTGAAAAGTGTGACATTATTGAGTAGCTGTCAGTGGTGCACACACTCTGAGTTTTTATTCAGGTACATCAAAACGTTTGCATTTAATTCTCAGTGTGTACACACTTTAGTCCTTTGTGGCCAACAGCCTAAAAACAGGAGTTGAGTAGAGTCATAGGAAGTCATTGGGTCATGCAGGAACAAACCAGGGCTCTGGAGAAACGAATCTGGTTTCAGAGAGAAGATTCAGCTCTAAGCAAATCCGTGATCACAGGTAATTATAGTAGTAGCAGTCCTTAACATTTGTGTTTGTTCTATAGCTTATAAAGCTCTGATATGTGCGTTACCTTACTGTTTCTTCCAAGGAGTGGGTACATATACACATGACTACATTTGTTCTTTGGATGGAGAAATAAGGCCAGGGAGACTGCACTCCATATCATAAAGCTTGCAAATAGAAAAACTTAAACTGAAATGTAGTACAGAAGAAGCACAAGAAATTCCTCGAAAATATAACACAGATGGAGTTGTAGACATATGGAAAACAAATGCAATCAATCCTTATAAATAAACTAATACTTTGCCACATAAAAGTGCTTCAAAGTTCTTCTGGAAATTGGACATTAAAATACTTGTAATTTAAGAAATAACACCAATTAAACATAATTGCAAGTAATTTTCACACCCCTCTTTGTCCTCCTGGATGGGATGACTATGAAGGTCCAGAAAGGGCAAAGGGAAATCTATTCATCTACCTTCACTCCTTTATAACGGCACTGCCAATTATTGATAATTTCTTGTTTAAAATAATGTCTAAGGTAATGTCTATATATATATATGAATGACCTACCAACAAATGTTTTAGGAGAATTGTCCTTGAAGTTGTCACTTACTGTTCCAGGATGTATTAATTCTTCCTCCAAATAAATTTGAATGGTTATTAGGCACTCATTTTACCTAAAATCCTGGGATTTAAGTACCTCTTGCTAAACCTCCATCAGTTTTATTTTTTATATGAATAACCAGGGAACAGAGATACCCAAATCCCAGAGTATATATTTTATTAAACTCTGTGACAAACAAGAATAAACAGAAAAGTAATGAAAAAAATTGTGATATGGAAAGAAATATATTTTTGTGCTATAATACTTTGTAATTCTGAAAAATGAACATGCTAAGAGTATACTAATAGCACAAAGAAGAAACAAAATAAAAATTTGTAAATAACAACTTTTTTTATTTCTTTGTAGGAACAGTTTTATTTCCATTTCAACTGACACAAATATAAAATGCTTTTCTTTAACTGATTTCTTTAACTAATCCATATTGACTTTGCTTTATGATCCATACATCTTCTCTGTGATTTCATCCCCCTCACTAAGACCACAAATATGTCAAAATCTATCTATTCTTTAGAGTAGTTTCAATTTTCATGATGGATCAACACAATTTGACCAGAATACCAACAATAATTCTCTTCTTTGTCTTTTTTGACAAGTAATTGCATTAGCTCTATAAAAAACAACCCTCATTAATCCACATTGTTCTTTTCAAAACTTCAGGCTTAAGATTTTGTTAGATGTTGACTGACCATGCATCTCAAATATGCTTTTATTGTACTGAAAATGTTCAGAGGATGTTAACCATAAATGCACTCCATAACTTGGAAAACAATTCAGTTAAAAAATAGCATAGGAGCCTGGATGAGACCTGAATTAACTAGGCATCTTGAGAGTGCTGAACGTTTACATTTTCAGCACATCTAATTAACCTTGTAGGTATCACATTCCAGTCGATGCAGGGAAACTCACAGACACGCAAGAAAAAGTCATTGCCACAATGAAATGGTATTTCACACTTACATGCTTACAGGCAGTTTCCTTTTTCCAGTATTTAAAATATGTACCGAGCTGTATATCAGAAACCATTCGAGACATTTCAAATAGGTGATGCTTTTTTAAAAGTCTTTTCACATTTAACTCCTAGTGAGAATAGGACCTGAGTTTGGTGAATAGCCATGAAAGAAAAATTCTGACCATGCTGTCATCCACAAGCATAAGGAAAACATTGCATTCAGGTTTCATGGGACTTGTGCTCATCAGAGTCACTCCTTTACAGATCCGCTCCTCCATTTCCCCTCTAGAAAGCAATATCCAATTTTCATTTTAACATGAAAAATTTCCAAGGCAAAGTTTTTATTCAGTATTTATCTTCCTACATAGAACACAGATGGGATCATCAAAAGCCTACAGCCCTCCTTGTTTATAAATTGATACTTCACAAATTAATTTCTCAAAAGTTAGTATCATTTGAAAAATTCCTTCCATAGACACTACATGCTTTTAAACTCATCCTTACTTATATCATTGATTTCATACCATTAAAAATTTATTTTCTAAAGTTATATATACAATTACTGATTTCAACATTAAAATAGTTCAAAATAAAATAAATGCTTTTCTAGTTTTTAAAATTCTTAATTACTTGGAGTGACAATAATGGCTCAAAAGTCACTTCCTGATGACTTTGACATTTTTAAGTGGGCACATAAAAACAAATGCTTGATTTATTCTTTTAGCTATATAAAATTTGGCTTTCAGACGGTCAATAAACTTAATCACAAAATGCAGAATTTTCATGGTTAAAGTTTTTGTCCACACAGGTGGACAAAAACAGGTGGAATGGGAGACAAATTTTTTTGACAGAAGATCCAAAATTATGCATATACCTATATTCACTCAGAGGAGAGCGCTCATTCAGGGCTGATTTTTTTTTTAAATGTTTGTTCATTTTATTGGTGAGGCTATTTGCTTTTGCTTTTGTTCTGGTGGTATTGTTGTACTTTATTGTCAGTAGAAACTATTAGCCTCTGTGATCACCTATGTGAATCCCAAAGATAACATCACTATTTGTCACTGTTTTTCTTCAGTACTCACTTAAGCATATCTAGGATTAAATATCGGAGGCACACATCTCTCAGAAACAACAAATCCCATAAGCGCTTTCTAGCAGAAACAACAGCGACAACAACAAAAACAACCCCAAAACACAGGAAAGAAGCAGCAGCAGCATGCGGCCATGTAAGACTGAAAATGAGCAAGAATTTTCTCCCCATCATAATGTGGAAAAAATACTTTATCTCTTCAAACTTTAGACAAAAAGAATTATTTTCTAAGAAGGAAACTGTGTCATCTTAATCTCTTTGGCAACAGTTTCTTTTTCTCCATCCTTGGCTGCTTTTTCAAGACAGATCCAGTGTGCACATCACAGAAGTAAACAGTATATTCTGTAGATACCATATTACATGCACAGCAATTTGTATGATACCTTTTCTTGATTTAAATTTACTCTTTAAAAATGCAAATAGTATAATTACTGCCCAAAAAAGATTCTCTATGTTTAACAACAAGAAATGATGCTGAAAACTTATCATAAATTTTGCAGAATAATGACTTACAGATTTAAAAAAGGAGTGTACACTATTAGAGAAATCCATGATGGAACACAAGTACACTATCCCACTATGCTTGAACTAGAAATCTGTAGGTTTTTGCTGATTACTTCTTACAGTTCTGCCCCAATTTCTTCCAAAACTCTTGAAGCAAATAGAATTCTATTTTCTTTTATTCCTAAAAGTTAGCCAAATTTTATCAATTAGGATGAAATTATGTCAGAAAGATAAAGTTACACTTCCAAACCTGCAAATAACTGAATATGGGCAGTAAAAATCAGAAAAGTCCTATCTATGGTCACTGCCAAATCCACAGATATGCAAAAATGTGGATTTCTGCAACTATATTAATGTCCCTGCTACATGCACTCTCCATATACCTTTATGACTTAAATAAAAGTATACCGGGGCTGGGGATTTAGCTCAGTGATTAGAGTGCTTGCCTTGCAAGCACAAGGCCCTGAGTTCGATCCCCAGCACCACAAAAAAAAAAAAAAAAAAAGCATACCAATTAATTTCCCTGAAGCAGTGTGGTGTTGCAACACTTACATTACTAATATAGGAGTTGAACTTTCCTATTTGCAATGTGCCATGATCTGTGCTCAAAGAATTATAAAGCCTTCTATTATCAGACTCCTTACAATTCTCAATTGGAAAGTATGAATACCATCCAAATTATAGAGAAGAACTTGTAACATAAAGAAGACAATTAACTGGTGTATCACAAACTCAAGACTTAACCACATACCTCTCATCCAGCAGCCTGAATGTGCCCTGCTACACCCAGTTTCTTCCCTAGGGGTCTACCAGCACTAGTTACCAGATGGAATGGTTGGGCACATAAGTGAATTAATTGGTGTTTGCTTCAGTCATTGTCATCTGACAAACAGAAGAGCTAATTCACCTGCTTGTGTACTTCACAGTAATGCTGCGAAGCATTGTATAAATGAGCTTTGAAAATTGACGACGTATGTAAATACAAACCATAGAAAACTTACAGATGAAACTAGGTTTTCTCATTTCCATTATTTTTGATACATGGAGTTTAAAGGATTAATAGTGTGCACAGTGAAAAACACCGTCTTTGAAATCGCACACAAAGCTAAAATAACCAAATCTTGAATCTATTATTTAATAGATATGGGCACCACAGGAAGTATCCTTAAAACTTATGAATTTTTTCTCCTCTATAACATGAGTAATACTCACTTTACAGGATTATTAGAGAAGCAGAAATAATAAATGAAAAGCATTTTGACATGCAGCGAACACTAAAATTATTTAATTATTATTTTATGAGTCAGGTACATACCTAACCGTTAAATCAGCAGATGAAATCTTGGATGCATTACTCTTTCCATGCAACTTTTATATGGGAAATTATTTGCAAACTGGATTAAAAAGAAGTCTACATTTTATTAAGCAAGAAAGTGAATAAACATAAGCTTTTTTGTCCCCTAATACCAAATATGATACCTGGTTTAACCATAATGGAGAAAGCCATTCTTACTATGGCAGATTTACAGCATGCCTTAATGAATTTATATTATTTATCTAATTACTAGTTAAAATGTTACTTACTTGATATCAACTTTACATGAAGGATCAAGCTAATCAGAGACACAATCTGTTATGTGTTGGTAGACTGCTTATGCTGGAATCACATAGAAGGAAAAAGAAATAGTTCTTTGATGTTTGATGACATTACTTTAACCCTACAGGTCATTGTCTCAAGTCAACTACAGGTGATTAGAGAAAAGAGAAGAAGATTTAAAAGACCGTTCGGGGGAAAGAGATCTACTGTGGTTACCACGTTTCCTTAGTGGCAGACTGGTGGGCAATGCCATTCGCACCTCAAGTCTAATAAGAACAGCTTTAAAACAATGATGCAAAGATCTTGGCACATCTTATTTGCTTTTACGGGCACAACTGACATTTGACATACACACAATTAAAACAAACCCGAGAGCTTTGCTTTATGATATACATATCCAGCATCTAAGGGTATACTGTTGCATCCTCTGGATCAGATGTAGGACGTGTGTGCAAGAACCACCCAGGGCATATCTTAGATTCACTTCCAGAAAGTCACATGGTAGGTAAAGAAAAATTCCCATGACAACTGCAGCCACGTTCTGGCTGGTCTAGAAAAGAAGCCAACAAACATAGACAGGTAAAGCCAAGAGAATGACCAGTAAGGGGAGCTTGGCAAATAACACACTGCTTCGAAAGCCTGCCTAAACTCTGACCTGTTGTAAACATAAAACAATAAATAATTTTTATTACTTAAGCATGGTTTGGTCTGGACTTCTGCTTGTTAGAGCCCAAAGCATCATAATTACATTATATCATCTATAGTATTGAAGGATAAGTAATGGAACTGTATGAAATGACCTTAGAAAAGTATCATCAAACATAGCTGTCAGACACTGGATAAATAGTATTAAAGTTCTGGAAAGAAAATAATGAAAGAAGAAATGAAGAGATGTAAACAAATCAAAATATATTAAGAAAGATTAAACATATATGTAAAATTTTATAATAAACATTATAATGCGCTAAATGCTGTACAAAAGAATGAGTTTTCAGAGGAAGAGATTATGTCCATCTTGAAGACACTATGTGAGAGAAATAGCCCTCTTGACTTGTCCCCAGTCAGTTTGCTTAAATGTCAATCGAAGTTCAATAAGTCAAAGTTCACTCAGAGCATCAGAGCCCTGGAGTTATACAGAATCAGGAGTTAGCTATGGAGATTTGATCTCACACAACCATGGGAGCAGCGGGAGAGGTCTATACAGGGCTGTTGCCCCTACAATTGGTGTTGGGTCTGGGATTTCTCTGTGTCAGCCAGGTGAGAATTGGAAGAGCAGATTGGGACTTGAAGAGATTAGGATAAAGAATCTCTGGTACCTTTGTTGATAAACTATAGCACACAGGGGCAAATTTATATCATATTCTCTCCCCCCACCCCATAACCTTCAGGGTTTCCAGTGCCTTTTACCACAGACCAAGGCAGGTACCTGGGCCAATACACAGAGGAACTTCAGAAGGTCCAGAATGAGGCAGAGGAGTCAGAAGGCAGGTCACCGCCCCCACACCAACAGCATTAGCTTGCAGGTCGAGTTACCAAGCCAGACCACCTGTGGGGCTGACTTTCACAGAGCAAAAATGGCTCTTCATCTCCTTTCCAACTCTGAAATCCCACAAAAAGTTCTCTCATCTACATGCTTATGTCAGAATCCCTTGGGAAAAGCATGGTGGAAACTACAGTTGCAACTTAGGTGAATTGATATGATAGAAAACCACTGGATCCCATACTTTTTAAATGAAATTACTTGATAGATTTTTAAGTATTAGAAAAATTCCCATAAATGACAAAGTATTAAGTGTTTCCATAAAAGGAAATGATCAGCTCTGCTGGCACCTGCACATAACAGCTGGTGACCAGAAAAAGCAGTCCCCAAGTGTGCCGTGCTCATCTATTTATGTCCATCCCATCATTTTGTAAAGACCATCACCAAAACCTTACCAAAGATACCTCAACACTGCTATGCATTAAGTGTCTGTGTCCCTCCACATCCCAGATAGTGAAATCTCAATCCCCCATATCACAGTTTTCAAAAGCATAGTCTATGGGAGGCAATCAGGTTTAGATGAGGTCAGGAGGGTAGAGCTCCCGCTGAGGTAGGATGGAAGAAATAGAGATAAATAGAAAGGAGACAAGGAAAGTAATTTTTGTCTCTCTTATTACCTGAAGACTCTTGGTCTGATTCCTGCTCAGGTCTGCACACAGTCATGTTAATCATTTAGAAAAGGTGGCAAGACAAGGTTAACTAGCTCCAAGTTCATTCAGTCTCTCTCAACACCCTTCAAGAGCGAGAACACCAAGAGCAGTTTTCAGGATTTACAGGAACATCTCATTACCAGTTCCACACCCTCTCTGGAGCAACGTCTAGTAGTCTCCAAACCTGTAACCACCTCAGGTTCCAAAACAGAAGAAATCGTCTCACAGGAATAGAATTGCCCCTCAGTTCCTCAAAATTCCTCCAGAACTGTGGAAACCAGAACTGAGAAAACGCTCAGGTAAACTCTGGCCCACTGTAGCTAACCAAAAGCCAGCCTTGTGCTTTCACGGGCAGGTCAGTGTGAATCTCTGCAGCAGAGTGTGGCCCTGCATGTGCTTCGGCTGTTGTTGCTTCCTATTCCCTCTTATTTGGTAACTGTGTCTGATAAACCCACCTGTACATCATATTGAAGCACCCTGACGTTCTCTCCATGATGTGAGTCAAGAATGTGCTTAGAGTACCAAGTAGAGTTCCCTGAATTTTTTGGAGAGAACTCCCCATACCCAATCTGGTGACACCATGATGGGATTGGTATCCTTCTAAAGGGATGAAAAAACCAGGTCGACCTCTCTCTCTCTCTCTTTGTCTCTCTCCCTCACATAACCTTTCTCCTTGTGCCATGTGAGGACAGAGCAAGAAGGTAGCCATCTACAAACCAGCAAGGAGGCCTTAACTGTTGCCAAACCATGCCAACATGTTAATCTCAGATTTCCCACCCTCTAGAACTGAGAAATAAATTTCTGTTCTTTAATAACTCAGTCTTTGGCATTTGTAATAGCAGCCAAAACCAACTAGGACAATCATCAGTATATTCTTTTGTCTTTCCTTCATTGAGCCTGGATTTTGAAGTGCTTTGAGTTTGGGACCTTATATTCCAAAGAAGACTTTGGACTGAATGCCTAAAATGGGTTTGTTGTTGACAGGTAAAATAATAAGTACGTGAGGGAGATTATTAACACAGATATTTTTGAACTCATGAGCAGTTTTGGGCTTGGTGAAGTTTAAAAGTGAAGGAGAATTTGGTCACATATGGTAGTTTCAAAGTAGTTTGGGCTAGATTCCAAAGGGTGTCAAATGCTGGGCTTATTGAAGCATTTTAAAGAGGTGAGGGAAATGACCAGAGGCACATATAGGAAAATCCACCTAGAAGTTGTATAACAGAAAAGTTAGAAGAGCAGAGGTAGGGAAATATGTGCTATGGTGCAGTAGTTCTTACTGTTTTACCAGTGTATTCTGACTATTTTTGCAGTAGTTAGGCAATTGTCCTTGTCCCATTTAAATATATTGCAGAATTTAAAGGTTTACATGTATTCATCACTGTCATTGATGGTCAGAACTCCAAGTTGTCCTTTGTTTAAGAGAAACATATTCAATCTGGTATTCGAGTTCATATCCAAACTCCTAGTATGGTTCGGATGGCAAGCCCACTGTGGAAATCATGAAGCCGCTGCTCTGAGGCATTTTAGTATTGATGCTGTCAAGCTTGGCTAGAAACCATACAAGGAGTATTTTGTTCATCGTACTGTAGAAGAGGCTCATAAAGCATCATATTTGAAAGCAGGTATACTATGGACACAGTATCCACTTCTTATACACAGAAAGCTACCAGATGGACAAATAATTAACAACGAGTTGCAGGATATCAAAGAAATGATACCATACTATCACCAAAGAACTCCAACTTTTCTGCTACATTCTCTGAACGACTAGTTAAAAGGACAAATATTTAAGTTATTATGTTAGCAGATTACCTTAGTTCCTTCTTGAGCAAATCTGTGTTGATGCTAAATAATGAGTGGAATTGCTGTTTTTTATAAGAAACCCTCAAATTACAATGAGCTAAGGGAATGTTACCGCATTGGTTACATTTCAAGTAGTAGAATGACAAGCAGAGAACTAAACAGCAGCAATGAAACCCTGATGAACATCATTAAAATGCCAAATGAGTTCAAAACATCCAACCTCTCAAGGCAGAGATTAAGACGTAAATGGCCAATAACAAAACAATCGATTTATGTAAACTATTACTGATGTCTTGTGCTCTTTTGGTTAGGAAATCCTGAGTAATGCCTGAACAAAATGACATATCTATCTTCTATCCACTATAAGCACGATGTAATCCTTCTACACACATATCTAGTTTGATTCCATTGAGAGAATTTTAGTGTTCTACGAAAGACCTGCCACTAAATGGTCAACTGCTATGATGATATTGAGAACACTTTCGTGCTTAATAAAGTAAAATGGTCCGTGTCAGACTAAACGGTCTATCCAGAGATCCTTCGTACTGCAGTTTCTATTGACTTCCTTGGCACCTCCAAAACCCTGTCACATGCGAGGAAATAGTACCTGCCGGAATTTATGTCTCTACGCAAATAAAGTGACTTCAAGGCAAGATAAAGACATTATCCTATAAACAGTCACCAGTTTCTTTGTTTTCACATTTTTATGAGCCAATGTAGTGAAGTGCAATATTCTATTCTTAATCTTCCTTCTCTTAAATCTATCATTTTTTTTCTATCCTCCTACCTGGTTTGAACTGCAACTTCTAGCCAATGTCATAATCACAGTATATTGGTCAGCCTGGGTCACCACAACAAAATACCACAGGCTGCGTGGCTTTTAAAAAGCAGAATTTAGTTTCTCACAGATAAGGCAGCTGTAAAATCCAAGATCAAGGTGCCCGTGGATTAAGTTTCCTATAAAGACTCATTTTCGGGCTTGTAGACAGATGTTGTTATGTTGTGTCTTCACATGGGGTAGAAGAGAGAGGGACTTCTGCTCTTTTTCTTTTGTTTTCAGTTTCTTTTTTATTGCTATATTTTGGGAACACATAATAATTACAAGGTAAATGTAATTATTATGAGTTGCAAACAACCAATCCCATTGGCTCAGGGTCCCGCACATAGGACTCATTTAATCTTAATTACCTTCTTGTTGCCCTATCCCAATACAGTTATATGGGGGGTTAGAGTTTCAACACGTGAATGTGGGAAAGGAACACAATTCAGTCCATGGTACATAGGAAAGTACTTAAATTCTAAGCTTTAGTATTCTAATTTTGAGAATCAGAATAATATCTTCTTTAAACAGTTTTTGTCCAGAATATTGAAATTACAAATTTAAGAAATATAACAGGCATACAGCCAAAGATAGAAAAACGTTTAATTCTGGTATCTGGTCTTCTTACCTGGTCTTCTTGCTTTCTATTCTCATCCTGCTCCCCTCTGCTTTGACCAGACCTCTGGATCAACAGTTCTGCACTGCAATATGAAGACAAATGATATCTATTAATTGTGGTAAAGATGCTTTGGAGCAATTTAAAAAATAATGCTTTATTTGTAACAAAAAAGCAGCCTACCAGATAAACATAAAACTATTTTATATTTCCAATAATTGCTATGCAGTGTCCACTGTTGTTCCTTTCACCTTTCCTATTGAGACTCTTGTGATGCCTAATAGGGCAATTGCTCTCTGGTTTCCAAGCCACGCATGGTCTCACGTAATCTGCACAGTAATGTTCTGTGGACACTGAAACTTCCCCAAGGTCGCTCTGCTAGAAAAAGCGGAGCCAGAGTTTGAACTCAAGCTGCCTGTTTCTAAAGAACATGCTCGGCCTTGTGCAACATCATCTTGTCAAGGGTGGTGGAATCACACAGCCGGCGCTCCTGGAATTGTCTGCCCAGTCACAAGTTATGCCAGTTCTGAAGAATGAGAGGCCAATGAGACCATTTTATATTCCTGTGGGGAAGAGAAGATTGCATCCAATAGAAAAGAATGCTGAAAACCTGGCCAGACTTCACTCAGTGTATTAAACGTAACCCAAAGCAGCAAATTACAAAATCCTCTCCCCAAATCTCCTGTTTCCATGTTACTTTAAATTGTACTTCTTTTGAGAAAAAAATCATTTCAAGATGCCTGCAAGCTGAAAATATTTAGACAAAAACTGAATGTCTGTGTTTGATCTTTAAATTTGCATGATCTAAACAAAATCCAGAATTAGCCTATTATTTTTGCATTCACACAGGAAACAAGACATTGTCTTTTCGCTTAGATCTTGCACAAATTGGACATTAGAAAGGTTTCAGCTCAGCAGATATTGGGCTGATCTGCTTGGGATTTGAGCTCTGGCATGCTTAGAATGAAGGGAATGCTCCTTTGTAGAACTGTAGGCAGATCGGCAAAGTGAAAATGAGAGACAAGATGCAAACAGCATCTTGATTCAGCTCTCTCTGGGTCTGTCTTATTCACACAGTATTCCTTAGAGATTTGCTATTTGCCTTCTTTTGGAAGCAATGCATGCAATTTTAAAAGGAACAAACTGCCTTTAAATGCTGCATAGGAAAAAATACAGCAGAGAGATCTGAAAGCAACTGTTTAAGCATCTCCATAGCATTTTAAGACATTAGCCAAATATAAACAACCACCACTATATGAAAAGTAAAGAAAGGCAGTGTAACATAGTAGAAAGGGTCTGGATACTGGAATCTTAGAAGATCAGCAAACCCTGAGTACCCCAAGTTTGAGTTTTCTTATTTTTGAAATAGGAATTCATCTTACAGAGTTCTCCTGCTGTGCTCAAAGACAGGCTTCACGGTGTAGGTTGGAAGGAGAGACTGGAGAGCTGAACTATGTCCAAATCTCATCTTTTTCTTATAAGATAGAAGAGTTCAGGAAAGTTACTTTAGCACTCTGGCCTGATAAAATGGAATCGATAATAATAGTGCCTACCACATGAGAATGTTGTGAAGATTTAATAAGTAACTAATGTAAAGTGCTGGGAACAGTGCCCAGAGTGTGTACTATGTAAATTTTTGAAAAATAAATAGTATATGTGCTAATAACAATTCAGCATTAATCTCTTTAACCTGAAAAAAGCACCACATATTTGCCTTACAAAACATTATCTCTTGTCTCTAAATGCACACTTAGTGATGTGGTCAGTTCAGGTATAGCAATTAATCCTGAACGAAGGACGGGTATAGGACCAAAACTATGCTAATCATTCTCCCTCTGACACTTAACTCATAAGCAAGCACACACAGACTGTACTGTGACTTATTTGTCCCAACTACCACATTCTTCATTAATTTCTCATTCCGACATTTCCGTGACTGCCTTGGAATCTTCTCATGTCGGGACACATTTCTTTTTCTTGTCCATCGAGTCTATGAGGACACATAAAATCTTTACATAAACCAGCCCCTATTTCCTTGTTTTCTTCAGTCTGCCTCTATTACTTTTAATCAACTGCCCATGAATGTGTAGTAGGTATATAATTTTTATTATTAAAATCTGAATGTTAAATCTAAATTGTCCTTTATAATGAAATGGAGTCATTCCTTAGAATCATAAAAATTTAGTTATATTGGAGTAACCCCCCAAAAAATCAGTGTGTGTTTTACTTATTTAAGCTTTGATGAAATTATTTGATTCCGTATCACCTCTATCCTATCCGTTTTATGTAGAAACAGGGGGGAGTTTAGTATAATCTGACAAGGTCTGGAAGTGCGTTATCAGTGAGGAGGGATGTTTCACTCATGACCAATCCTAGCCATGGAATGCCGGAGAAAAGTCTAACCAATCAAAGATCAGGTATGGCACTTCATTCCTGAGAAGTCTCAGATAAGATAGACTCCAGTAATTCAGAGGTAGGAAAAAATAAAGTCATACTTGATGTATTCCTGGTTTGCTACTATGCCCTTTCTTTCACTGCTAAAAGATGGAAGGAAATTCAGTAGAGAATAAAGACAAACATATGGAACAAATTGAGAATGACTTCTTGGACTTTGAAAAATATGTACATGCAACAAAATAAATGTCTAGTAACTAATATTCCTGAACCTAATACAAGATACAGAGCTTTCCATGGAAAAGACAGAGATTAGGTGGTGAGCAATTTAGAGGAAAAGAAAGGAGTCCTTGAGGACTGATTAAATGATGTAGCAACAATTATAAGCACATCTATAGAGACACAAAGTACATTAGTGATTGCCTAAGGCTGGGAGATGAAGATGTGAGAAATGATTGCATTGGATACAAGATTGCTGTGGGGTATGATGAAAATGGTCTAAAATAAAATTATGATTATGTTTGCACAACTATTTATACTAACAATCACTGAATTTAAATTTAAAGTGGATAAACCATATAGTATGCAAAATGTACATCAATAAGTTGTTTTTAAAATGTCTAAAAGTATATTTTCAGTGACTCAAAGTTCTGAATGAAGGTTAGCAAGCTTGAATTATAGATGTCCAAATTAAGATGAAAAATATGAAGATCGATAAAATATACCCAAATTAAAATCATATTTACCTCCCTGAAGTTAGAATAGAAAATGGAAACCAGGACCTGGATGCAAATGAGAAATAGAGCTGAGTTAGGAAGGAAGCGGACATTGAATCCAAGCATGGGACAAGATCAATTCAAATTGTCACTCTTAATGACTGAGGGTCGTAGTTCATTGTGGATTTCCCAAATGAAACACAGTTTGTGCAACTTCTCTATCTACATGGCTAGTATAAAGTCAAAGAGCTCTTTGCAAAGGATTTTCAAGAAAATCCTTCATAGTTTCCTTCTTATCTTAATCTTAGCAAGTGTCCTCAGGTTGTCAGCATCTATCACATGTCTGATTATGACCATATAGATCACGTATTTAGCTGCCCCCGTGGTTCTGCAGTTCATCTGGTATTTGTCTTTCCAATGGATGCACGATGTCAATTGCTTCTCTCCTTTAGGTCACAACTAGCTTCTCTTATTGTGAAGAACAAAGATAATCATTTTCAAATTACGTATTAGTAATATATTGAAAAGAATTTAAAATAGAATGAGAGGATCTGAGGATTTAGCTCAGTGGTTAGAGTGCTTGCCTCGCAAACACAAGGCCCTGAGTTCCAGCCCCAGCACACACACACACACAAAAAAAAGGAATGAAATGTTTTTAAATGATATTCAAGTTGACATTATAATATTCAATTGTCTTAGGTGGTTTTATACACTGTGCATCTCCTCAGGAGATTTTTATTTTCAGAGTTTAAGGAGGATTCAAATACAGTCTACTCTAAAGGTTCTTAACTGTTTATTCCCCTACTACACTTGTGCTGAGTAGCATTTAAAGCAGACCCCAAGTCATATTATAGTGGCCCTGTGTAGACAGATAAACTACAGGGATAGGCAATCCCCACCTCTGCTCCTCTGAAGGAAATATATTGAATGCATGAGAATGAAAATAATGCTGAAGAAATGCTCCAAACAAACATACAGCAAAATGGAAATCACTAGCAACAATTATATCAGTATAAATTACACTGAAACATTCCTCATCACTGTTACACATACACACACAGGTCATGGGAGCTGCTCAGAGAACCTCTAAAATGGTTCCAGTCTGTGATGGTGGATCTTGATTTTCAAATTGATTAGCTTTAGAAAGTGCCTAGGAGATTTGTAAAGCACACTTCTGGGTAAATCCTCGGGGTGTGACCTTTGGATCCTATCTGGTTCCTGGTTCCTTCCTCCGGTCTCTTTCTCTCTTTCTTTGCCTCCTGACTGCCACAAGTAGAGAAGATTTCTTTTGCCTCCCACCTCTTTCATGATTTTTCTGCTTTAGAGTCTGATGACTATGAATTGATCCATCTAAAAACGTGAACCAAGATAAACTTTTTTCCTTTAATCTGCGTATGTTAGTTATTTTGTCCCAACAAAGGAAAAGCCAATCAGTCACCATCATAGACTTGAAGAGCAGGAGAAAGAGACGCAGGGGTTTTGTAATTTAGTTTAAGCATGAATCCACCTAATTTAAAGTTGACTATTTCCAAGACGAAGGACTTTTTCCATTGCTGGTATCACACCCTTTCAGGTCAGCGCTTCTCCAAACGAACGCCCATATGAGATATTAATCAATTTGCCACTCTTGTCAAAATCTGGAAACCCACTTTAAGTTAAATGGTTCTACCTGTATTTAAAAGCACCAGTATAATTTACAAAGCACTTTACATAAGGTAGTAACATTTCATTGTTCCCACAACACCCATGAAAATGACACATTATAAGTAACAGTTTGATAAATGTGTTAGCAATATGCCTAATATTGTACACTCACTGATTAATCAGGAAGTCAAACTAGGAAGCTGAGACTCTCTATCTTGTCCTTCCCACTCACTTTTTCCTGGTAGAAACACATGTCCTAGGAATGTTTTATTCTGAAATCTAAGAGAAGACTATAACCATTACTTTAGCAAAACGTCGTCTCATTTGAATTTTTTAAAAAATTTCTGTCTCTGAGATATGTTTTGTATTTCTTAATACGGCCCCATTAAAATTTTTACTATTATTGTCTACCATGGTCCTTCTCAAAGCCAAGTAGTATTCTCTAGGTTATTTACACATCCCCTTCCAGGTAGTTTCAAAACAAATTTGTAGTCAGCCCTTTCTCTATGACACATTAAACACTTTAAATTGCATAGTTTTTGTATCTATTAATTTATTGTTGGATCACATTTACTATATTCCTAGACCACGGTGGAACTTCCTAACCCTATCCTTGTATTGGAATAACTAAAAAAATACAACTTTTAGGAATTCTAATTTTCCCATATCAGGATCTATGTAGCAAAATATTTCTTGGTTTTTTTTTCAATTTTTTAATAAGTGATGTCAATTTGCCCCACAAAATGTTTGTTATTTTAAATATGAGAGAAATAAATAGTAATGCAGAAAAGAAGCATATTTGGTATGTGTGCTGCTTCAGCACATATGTGGTATATGTACAAGGACAGAGAAGCATATTTGGAAGTATGATATGCTAGAATTTAAACTTGTGAAATCAATTGCATGTTATTTTAATAAAATATAACACTCTATGTTTACTAGCTCAGAATTTAGGAAAATATTAAAAATATTATCACAAGTAAGTTTTCTAAGAGAAGATCTTAAAAATTCATAGTATCTCTACTAGTTAAAAAGTTAATTTTCCAGTTATTTATAATAAAACATTTAGCCATTCTATTAATGATAAAACATGACTATCATGAATAGTATTTTCTTTTTATATTATAAAAATGAAAAACATTGAGCAGAATTATACTTATTCAAGAAAACCCAGGAATGTATAATACAATATTTAGACTTGAAAACTGTGATTTTTTTGCATAAATTTTCTTAGGTAATATGAAATTAAATCTATACTATCCATTGTAATCATGCCTGGCTAACTACTTCGAAAGTATGTCTTTTACTTCTCCTTTCCTAGAGGCATGGAAGGATGCACGATGGAGAAGAAACACAGGTGTCCAAGGGAGATTATCCTTTCTGCAGATACCTACAAGTTGATATCACCACATATTAACTTTTTAAAATTCAGCTATGGCAGAGGTCCGCTCTGGCTGTACCACGGATAAACGGCCAATAGATCCAAGATCTGCATGACTGAATTTGAGAAAGTCTGTACCAAATGCTCTGAAGAGACATCACAGAAGGGCAAGGCAGGGCCACTTTAAGCAGTTTTAGTGTAGATGAATCCTCATTCCACGGGTCCATTATTAGACATAGGATACGACTCTAAGATCACTTATTACTGTCAAGGATGCTTGCTGAGATTCGGGTGTGAGTCCACCAAAGATTTCACATTCTTTTCCACTTTAGCTATCTCTTTTACGTCCCAGACATGTAAGAAAGTGCCAACATTTTGCAACACAAAATCCAACACATTTTGTATACCCCTTCAAGAAAGAAAGAGTCAGGTACTAGTTCTGATTCTCAGGCTATGCTGCATAGTAGGAAAAATGAAGAGACTTTTTATTATTTATTTATTTTTGGTTTTTTTGAGACAAGATCTCACTGTGTAGTTCAGGCTGGCCTTCAATTCACTACACAGTCATAGTCCAGGCCGGTCTTGAACTCAAAGCAATCCTCCTGCCTCACCCTCCCAAGTGTCAGAATTATAGGCCTCTGCCACCACACTTAGCAAGATGAAGAAATTTTTAAAACCTGCAAATGTCCCATTTCCAACTGTGACCTATGAACTTGGATCAGCTGGGGATGGGGTTTTAAAGCTGCAAATCTTCTCCACTGATTTCAACATGCGCCAATCTGGAAAGTTGCTTTGGGGACAAACAAAGTATACAATTAAAAAACCAAAATAAATTCAAAACAAATCGGCCACAGAATTAGAATGATTCCTTTTTCAGCAAGAACTATTTTGGTTCATTAAGAATTATTCCAAATAAATGTAAAAGACATTACAAATTAAATGACCATTTGGCTAATTGCAACTGAAAAGGACACGGATATATATTTCAGTAAAGAAGGCAACAGAAATCAAATTTAAAACCCCAAGGGGAGGAAATCACCAGGGTCAGTGAAAGTTTGTAGCCAGGGGAAATTATGTCACATATTTACATTATTATTTAATCGTATGTTAAACAGGATTTGTAAAATGACCTACAAATCCAAACACCCCCATAGAGGCAGAGTGCTAAAATTCTTCATCTTGGGTTGAAATGGATTAGAGATTTGAAAGCCCACTTCTCTTTTTACCACGTCAAATTATAAAATGAAACATAAAATGCTGATTTGAGTCTCTAATGAAAGGTCATTGCACAGTTATGAAAACCAACAGATCTTGTTACAGCGCAGAGCCAGGCCTGCCTCTTCCTACCTACAGGTTTTGATGGTGAGATCCCTGTTTACTTTCATCTGGTTTTCATTTGAAAAACCCCATCTGTGCAGAGCCCGAAAGAATTGTAAAAATACTACAGCTACGAGCATTTAAGAAAGGTGAACAGAATTTCCTGGGTTTACTTTGCTAAAATGATATTTAAAGAAGATTTGGTGATGTAGGCTGTAAGACCATTATAATATACCTGCTACAACTAATTACGTGTCTGAGATGAGATGCAAAACAGAGCTTCAGCCCCTGAGAGGAGGGGAAGAAACACCCTGGCAGCATTATACACTTAGACTAAGTATGGACATTTTCAAAAGTGAATGTATTATACTTAAACTAATTATGCAAATCTTGGGATAATAGCATATTTATCTGCCATTTTATATTGTAATCCAAACACTAATTGCTACACACGTGTAAGATGGAAATGATGGAGTGAAGGAAAGAATGTTTCCATATTTCAAAAGATCTAAAGTAAATAAAATAAAAAGAAACCAGAAAGTTCTCCTTTTCTATAGGAGGACTTTCACAAAGGATTTGCTGAGCTATGGGAAAAAGTTTGCCGCTTAGTCTGACATCAGCAAAGAAAGTGTGTCTCTGAAAAAGAAGATAAGAAGCTGGGGTTTAGCTCAGTGGTTAGAGTGCTTGCCTTGCAAATACGAGGCCCCGAATTCAATCCTCAGTACCAAAAACAACAACAACAACAAAAAGATGATGATAAGAAAGAAGCAAAATTTCAAAGAGTTGGATGTACATGTTTTATAAGCTATCATTTGAGTAAGCATTATAGAAGTAAAACTGAGCATTGGGTCAAACATGACTTCTAGGCAAGTCATACACAGTGGTTTCTACCCTATCCCCACCTCAGATGTGCCATTTAGGGTAACAGAATTCATTCAGATTTCATAATTGGAATGATTATCTAGATATCACCAAAGTGCTCAACCAGGGTTCAAAGAAGGCAATAGGCAACAATCTATCCTTTGTCCAACTGTTGGCTCATCATTCATCAAGTGTTTTGATGAAGTTCAACCAGCCATTGACCCGAGAGAGAGTCCATGTTAGGTAATTCCAACCCAGCTATTTTAAATTCCCTCCAAACTCTGCACGTATGAATTGTTGCTTCCATATGTCTTTGTAAAAGTACAAGCACAATTAAAACTTCTAATTTTAATTAGACCAAACTCAACCTCTCACATCTGCCTGGTGGGCAGTATAGAATCTAGAGGTGTTACTTGGTTTCTCATTTCTTAGTCATTGCTTCAGTGAAGAAATAGTCTATACATTTTAAAAAGCACAAAATAGACCGATAACAAAACCCGCTGAAATTGCAGAAAAGCAGAACACAGAGTTATATCGGGGGCTTCTCCTACCCGGGTCCCCACCCTCATGAAGACATGTAATGGCCCACTTATTTTCAGAGATGAGCTCGTCATTGAAGGTTAATTCTGAGGCTGAATGGTCACAGCTCTACTGTGTGGTAGCCTTCAGATAAACCTTCCTGACCTCTGGATTCTGAGAGATTCTGATATGCAGATTTTTCCATTAAGCTTTCATAATGGCATGAGCATTTGAAATAAAACTTCTACTGCTTTGTGATTACTTAATGGTGTGTTTCTCCCCTCAAACCCCAAGATCCCTTGAGGGTAGAGACAAGATCTTATTTAACTGACCAAAAGTATGCACCAATAAATATTTTTGTGAATATATGAGACCGTGAATGAATATATAAATTGTATTGATTATGCATATGTATAATTTAATTTATCTCACTGCAAAGTTTTGTTACACACAAAATATAGTAAAATGTTCAAAAATATTATTCTTTCTATATTGTCTTATATAAGTTATTTTTTCATGGAGATTTAATTGTTCAAAACCACATCATTTTTAGAAAATTTAGTTTCATATGAAAATACAGTTGGAAAGTGCAGGGACTTTCCATATACCTTACACAATTCCCCTACCATCAATGTACCCACACAAAAGTGGATTGGTACAATCTGTGACATGCCATGTGATATATCACTGTCACTCAAAGTCCACAGTTTACACTGGGATTTATTCTTGTTGTACATTCCATGGTTTGGATGTTGGATGTCCCCCAAAGACCCATATGTTAAATGTTTAGCCCCCATTTTTGTGCTATTGGGAGATGGTGGAATTTTTAAGGGGTGGAGTCTACTAGGAAGATTTTAGGTCATCGAAGATGTACCTTTAAAGGGGTCTTGTAGGACTCTGCTGTCGTCCTTTTTCTTTTCCTCCCTGACTTGCGAATGTCAGTGATACTGCTCTGCCATGGCTCCCACCATGATACGTGACCTTACCATCACTGATTGTGGACTGTAATCTCCGAAGCAGTGAGCCACGATAAACTTTCTGCCTTTATTGATTTGATTACCTCACAATTTTTAATGACAAAAATCTCACTAGCACAGTACATCTTATGGGTTTTGAAAAAGAATGCTGACTTACATACATCATTATAAAACATACAGAAAGGTTTCCCTGCCCTAGCCATGCACCGTGCTCTGCCTATTCATCCCTCCTTTCCCCTAACTTGTGGCAACCGCTATTTCTTTTACTCTTTCCATAGTTTTGTTTTTCCCAGATTGTCCTACATGTGAATTCGTACATTTTGTACACTTCTCAGATTACCTTCTTTTCACTTAGTGACATGCATTTAACATTTTTTCATATTTTTTCTTGGTTTGGTAGTTCATTTCTTTTTAACGCTAGAAAATATGCCACTGTATGGATGCATCTCATTTTATTTATCCATTTCCCTAGTGCAAGATATTTTGGTTCCTTCCCAGTTTTAACAGCGATAAATAAAGTTGACAGTACATTTACTTAAGGTTTCAACTCTTTTAGATAAATACTGAGTATGCTTGTTTTCGCAAGAATTAACTAAAATGCCTTTAGTTGCTAAGCAGGTATTTGGACTATACTACTTTGCATTTCCATTAACAATGAAAGAGAGTTCCCATTGCTCCATATCTACCAGCATTTGGTGTTCTCAGATCTCTGGAGTTCGCCCAGTGTCATGGCCATGCAATGCTTTCACATCGATTAACTATTCTTATTTGCAATTTTTTAAAATATTCTTTCCTAATGCTTGTATTTGTGATATGCTTATCTCTTTTGGTGATGTGTGTTAAGGTCTTTTGCCCATTTTTAAATCAGGTTTTTCCCGTTATCATCATAAATTTTTTCATGTGAAAGATTTAACTAAAAACTTTTTTTAAACACCTACCCAATTTTTAATTGGTTAACTGTTCCAACACAGTTCTCAGAGACACTGATCAATGGATATTAAGTGTAATTCTCTGTTTATGTACACAATCTGCACATTCTGCCTCATCTAACTTCACATTTCATTACCAAGCATTGTTTAAATGCTTGCAACTAGCGACTCCGATTATGGTCATCCTTCCATATGATATTATGGAGACAGAAAAGATTTCAGAAAAACAAAAAACAGACCAATGAAAAAATACAGTAAATTGTCCAATTTGCTTTTCTGAAAGTTAAATAAATGTTGTATGGCTTTCACTGCAACAGCCAACTCCCCTCCCAAAAAATGTGGAATGAAATCAAGTGACACAGAAACTTATGTCTCAGCTTTATTTCCAGCATTATAATCTCCCAAGAAATATCCAAGAAGGAAAAATATTTAGCGATATATGGTAATCCTATTTTATGACCATCTAAAATAATAAGTTTTATTTTTGGAAATTTAATTTTTTTTTTAAATCAGAAAACGTTGCTTACAAGTCTGTTTTACCTCTTTAGATCAGTGACTTTTAGGTTCCCAAATAACATTCCTGCAGGGTAAGCAAGGTCTTCATGTCATGACTCACTTTCTAGTATAACAGCTTGTTAGAGAATGAAAATGGAATTCTCAATTAGAAAAATATACATAATGTTCAAGTTATGTCCAGCTCTGCAAATGGAAGGACAGAAAATAGCAAATGCATTTCATTTACATAAAACAAACAGATTTTCCTCCTTAGGAGGCATCTATTAAAGCACGACTCTGCCGAACCAATTTGAGCTTCATGCAAATCTAAACAAGCCGGATGTCAGAGACTTCTAGAAGCTAGTCCAGGCTCCACAATATAGAATTTAACATTTTAAAGGAAGGAGGGAGAAAGCAAATCACACTATTAATACGAATTGTGTATGCCACTCAAAGTTTAGGAAATTCTTTGGATACTAAAACAAGTTTTTTTATTTAATAGTGAGGTTATTGACAGCAAGACTTTGGCCTTTGTGTTTGTAACGCACTGTCATATTAACGCTAACTGTCCGTCTTGAGGAAGGGAAATGATTCCATCCTGTGAGCCAAACTAAGCAGCTCTAGTCCCAAATCTGACTTTGCTCAGGCAAGGTCTGTTTTATGAACTCCCCATACAACCAGTTGATATGCTTTGTAATCATCTTGGAAGCAGATGTTTGTTTCGACTTCCAATCAATGATTATTTTATTGAGTGCTCCTCCAAACAACTGGTGGAATGTATGGTGCTTTTCCTCATGGGGCTCATAATATGTGATTGGATGTCTTGATTAATTTATCAACTATTTAGATAGTTAATTTAGTTAAGAACTCTCTTAGTTTGTGTGACTGTCCCTACATTCAGCAGCTCTCCATCTTTTCAATATTCCTGTGTTGTAAGTTTTTATCGGCATTTCTACAGATGAGAAAATAAGAGCTCAAGCCCAAGTTCTTGAAGTTAACTATGCTGGAATTTAAAACTAGAATGATTGGCTCCAAAAATCAGTATGATGAATTTCTCACATTTCACTGATGTTCCTTAAACTACATCAAGAGACTTCTTGTACAATTTTCCTTTTATTGTCACTTGATAGAGCTTGCTTTTTCTATTTAATGTCTTTTACATTATCAACAAAATCTTATAGTACATTTTTAGACCGTAAAACCTAAAAAAAAAGTGAAGGAATTATCAAATATTTTTAAATTCTCACTATGTAGACAAGATAGTTTTGTTTGGTGAACGTGTTGGGAACCTTCATGTTTTATGAGGGAAATACACTATCTAGAGTTAATAAATGTCCATAACAGCAACAACAGCAGAAACATCATTTACAGCCTCTTTCCTCTACAATCTTTCCAATGAAGAAATGCATTAGCATTGCTTTGTGCTTGGAGCATAAAAATATTTATGGCATTATCGTTATTATATTTTGGTTGCGTACATTTAATCAAATCACAGAATGTATGAAGAGAAGCTGAGTGATACTGATATAGAAACAAAGATACTAAGTAAGCATTCTGAGTGGTAGAGACCACTGTCTGATCTTGGAGAACAGCCCCCGGCCAGCCGCAACTCAGAAGGACCTTGCACCTAGTTGTGTGCTTCAGTGAGCTGTTCTGTGTCAAAGAAGGTTTCGGTAAAGATGTATTGACTGAATATTTTTCAACTTGACTTCCCTCCTTTAGAAAAGAGTTTACTTTTTAAAATAAACAGTCTAGCTACCCATGAATATTTATTTAACATACTCAAATGATTTGGCAAACACTTTCATAACACCTGGTATGTGCCAAGCATGGTCCTAAATTCTTCACGGATATGACTCCTCTATTCATCTTAACAATCCCCGGGGCTCCTGTAGGCTTCTTAATGATAGGCGTTATTATAATCTAATGTTATTATCTAAGTGAGTAAATCAAGGTGCTACAAAGCTAAACCTTACCCACCTTTGGTGGAGATACTGACAACCGGAGAAACTGAGCACTTACGAAGTAAGGAGTATATGGGAAATTGCTGTACTTTCCTCTCTGTTTTGCTGTGGATCTAAAATTGCTTTTAAAAATTAAGTTTTGGGGCTGGGGATTTAGCTCAGTGGTTAGAGTGCTTGCCTTGCAAGCACAAGGGCCTGAGTTCGATCCCCAGCACCACAAAAAATAAATAAATAAATAAATAAATAAATAAATAAATAAATAAATAAATAAATAAAAATTAAGTTCAAAAAAAGGAGGAAAACTTAGCCAAAAAGATTTCACATTTAGCCAAGGTCAATCGGAAAGTAGCAGAAATCTGACTCTGGAACTCAGGCTATTAACCATTATGCTATGTGCTTCTCACTCTGCAAGGAAATTTTTCAGATTATTCACCCTAAAGCGCAGTGGCAAGAGATCCAATGCAGAAAAATAAACATTTCCTAGCATCATTTTTAATTCATTGTAGAAGTAATCTATTGGGTCATTCATAAAACACATGTTTTTAAAAATTTAATTAAGGTCAGACCTAATTGGTCAGACATGTCAATGTGAGAAAATTTGCCTTTCTCAAGCACAGAAATGTTACTATAGAAGCATGTTTGGGGAAAGAAAATTAATTTGGAGGCTGCATTGTATTTTATTTTGAAATTAATAGCATGGAATTCTGCAAAGCTCAATGACTATGTGCCATCTATCTCAGCATAATATGTATCAGTTCAGATTTCAGAAGACAGAAGCCTTGCTTCCTTAAACAATATATAGAATTGTCTCAGTTCTCCACTTTTCTGAGAACAGTATCCGCTAGAAAGTGTAATGAAGGCTCACAGAAGACATTCTAGTCAGTGCTGTGTGCCGTTTCCTGCCTGCCCTCATATTTAATGCAGGAGTGCAGTTGGTGGAAATTGCCTTACAAATCAGAGGAAGGATCGTGGTTTCCATATTAGACTAGCAGGTCACAGAAGCAGTATTACACGTCAGATGGACCTTGTGAAGAGGTTGGTCATGCTTGACTAAACTCCTGTATTTATTTTGAGACACTTGCATGTGAAAAACACATAATATATATGTGTTATCAAATTAGCCAAAATCTTTATTATTTCCACAGTATCTTTCAAGTTGAATCTGTCCATGTAGATGATGTAATTTACAGAGAAGTCAAATTGGTTATCATCAGCCTCCTCTTCTTTGAGATTCCCAAGTCTGTGGTTAATTTCCTCAGCCTTAAAGAGGAGTCACTTTCCCAGAATGGCATCCTGTTTTATTTACACAAATGGGCATGTTCCTTATAAGAATTTCCATAACACTTCCAGTGGGAAATGACTGGTTTCTCACCCAATATTACTGTCAAAAATTATATTGTAGGGCTGGGTTTCTGGGACTGTGGTTTTAAATAATGTATAGCACATGTGCATACCATAAACAAAAATACATTTGGAGTATATGAATAACATTTTAGTGTTTTATTGTTTTCTTGAAGAGGGAAAAAGTAAAATAAGCTGCTTCAATCTGATAGGATTAAATGTCTCTTATTGGGAGAAAATGAGTGATTTATATAATCATGTTTAATCAAATGTATTTATGTGTGAGGGCTGGCTTATTTTCACTGTTGAGGGCAACAAGCTGTATAGAAAAGATGGTAATTGTGAAGATTGTGTTATGTATATACATTGTGTGGTCATTTGATCGTGCACAGCTTACAGACCATGGTACACAACAGGGCATCTTTGAAGTGTTCTTTTTCTACTAATTTTCAAACTTCTCTGCTATTCTTCTCTCCTACTTTCCTCTCCTCACTTGATAGTGATAGAGGACAGGCCAGATTTTTGACATGAATGCAAAGCAAAATGTGTTCTTAAATACACCCTTTAAAGAAATTCCAGCGGTAAATGCAATCACATTGTGGTAAAAGCTCCTTTCCCAACAGTTTCTAATTTACTTAATAGCAACTGCCATGTTTGCTTTCTCTTTCCTTCCACCTCTCCACCTCGCCCCTGGAGTCCTGATTCTTTTCAAACCAGCATGCCACAGAGAGAGAGATACAAACATTTTGGACGCAAATGAAATTGACAAAGGTGGTAGAAAGTGCTCAGCTATGAATTTCTTGTGTTATAATAAGAATCAGATGAGCAAGTGACATCACTGTAGTTCAGTCACTGCTTTGACAAAAATCTGTTCTTCATTTTTGAGTTGCCTAGAAGCAAAAATAATACTTCAACAAAATGGGTTATAAAATCAGGGTGTTCGCTGGTATCATGTAAGTCCACCATTTTATGACTTCAAATATCTGAAAACGCTCATGTACATTCATAGGGATTTATAGTAGGGAACCAGACACCGGAACATCAAAATAAATACAAAGTAATGTCCCCATCATTCAGGTGCTTGAGGGGTCACGTCCATACTTAGCTCTTAATAGAGTAGTTTGTTATGTGCCCACAACACAGGGGTACAGGAGTGAAAAGTCTCATTTCTTTCTCACTACAATCTTCAAATGAGCTACAGGAATCTCTTCCCAGATTTGTTGCTGAAAGATATAAATTTCTTAGGTAATCTTCTACTTTACCTACATTGCAGATCTACTAAAATACAGTGTCGTCCACCTCAGTATTCATAACTCCAGTCTGACTACTCATGCCTAATAGGAGCATGGCCTTGGAAATTCATAGTATGAAGCGTTCTTCAACAAGCTCTTGAATGAAGCTTTATATGAGAGTTCTCCGACCACACTCAGCCCTTAGTTCTTGCTCTTCTGTGTGATCAAGCACAGCCTTTCGGTTACATAGGTCCCTAACCACATTGTCAGCCTTGTCGACAAGTTGGCAGCTAGGAAGAAGATGCTTGACTATCTGCATCTTACCCTATTTTTGTTGTTATATGGGAACGCCACATAGTGGGAAATTTATAAAGAGCAGACATTTAGTTCTTCTAATTCTTGAGACTGGGAAGTTCAGGTTCATAGCAATAGCATCTTGCCCAAAGAGGGTTAGATGACTCTTGCTCTGTCCTCACATTACAGAAGCAGAAAGGTAAATTCAGCTAATGTTTTATGAAGCCTCTTTCAAAAGGCCCTTAATTCTATTACTACAGGAGCAGCCCTCATGGCCTGATCACCTCTTGAAGGCCCCACCCATGAATAATAGCATACTGACCACACCTGAATTTTGGAAAGGGCGTATTAAAGCCATAGCAATTAGCACTAGTGTGCTTTGAACCCTAGAGGACACTCAATCACCTCTGCCAAACCAAAGGTGGAGGTGTAGTGTGTTTCACCACTGGACCCTCTCTGTCCTCAGGAATCTCTTTTATATCATTTTGCTCTTGATCAGGTTGAAACAGAAGAAACAAACAAGATCGCTGCCCAAACTTACATCTAATGTGGAAAAGAGATAGAACTCTTCCCTTCTTGCAAAAACCCTGTGTATTTGTAAAGAATTCTCCTGGTGCCACCCTTACTAGATACGAGGAGTAGTTGACACGCCTTCAGGCAGGGGTCAGAGGGAAAGATTTAGCTCTCCTCAGCTCAGTGCCTGCTACATCTGAAGATTCTCCCTTCTGTGCTTCCCTTTATCAGATCTGGAAGGGCAGAAGTTAGACTGGTATGTCAGGCATCAGAGCTTTTTTCTCTTCAGCCCTGAGAGGTATTCGCACCCTCAATTTGGGCACCACTCTCTTTATAATGTGAGTTCTGCCCTTGATGTTTGGTCGTGAATCCCAGGGCATTTAGGGAGGCTCTTCTGAGAATGATGTTCTGCTAGCCTAGTACCACTTGGAATGACTGTTCCTAGAAAAGGAGTATTTTCACTGCTGGAACCAACTACAAGTGCTCTGATGGTTTAGTTGTTTCATACACACAAGGTGAATAAATGCAAATTTTTCTTATTCCGTCATTGCTACCTTCCTTTCTCAGGTCTTTCCTGCCTAGCCAAGTCGAAGAGAAGAAAATTCATTATGTTTAGGAGTTGGAGTACTTCCTGTCTACCCAAAGTACACAGGGAAGTTCAAACATGAAGAAAGACGGCTTCATCACAGGACATTAGGCATTCTGGAAGCTCAGTGAGTGTTTATCAACTCTCTTGTTATAAAATGATCAGAAGACTGAAGGATCTAGGCTTATCGATTCAGTTACTCAAATGCAACAGTGATGGGTACAGTAAAAAGAGACACATAAGAACAAAAATAGAGATACATTTTCCTCCAAACTAAAAAGCTTTGTGACAGCTATTATTATGTCGGCATTTCCTGTTTTCTGTGGAATATTTCATTTGAAATAACTACTGTTCGTTTTCAAATTTTCTGGATTTCAAATTTGACAAATCGATGCCCACAGTGGCTTATTCTTGTGCTCTTAATCTCAGTGGTTAAGGGAGCCAAATCCAGGACTCTGAGAAATTTCAACTTTGGGAGGCCGAGTTTTGTGAGCTCAGCTTGAAGCTGAATATCATGGTTTCCTTCTGCTCCTACTTAAAATCAGATTCCTGTATCCCAGAGAGACCTGGCACATTCAAGAACCTCAAATTGCATGGAAATAATTGAGGGTAGCTTATTGTGATCAGTCATTTCATACCCAAATCTTGTGAGGTTAGTGAGCTATGTGAAATAACACCACTATGTCCAAGCCACTGTGATTATTCGTATGAATGGTTAGTTGACTATGCCATGCTAAACCTCAAAGAAGTGTAATGCGACTTTCATGCAAGTCATATGCATGCAGAATTCTTCTGCACAAAATAGTTATTGTAAAAGTCAAACCTATGTACCAATTCCACAAGCCACCCTTGCAAACCAAACTCAGGAATTTTCCACCTGCAGATGCAGAGACTTCTGAAGACGGCATCTGGGGCTTTCCCTGTCTTGTTTATAAGAACTGATACTGAAACGAACCATGTCTCAAAACACCGGACTAAGTTCTGACAGGATGCACATTTATGTTCTGCCAGGTTTATTTTGAGTACTTTTAAAATGTGGCTTCTGAAAAGAGTAGCTGAATGTACAGCACGTCAGGGAGTATAACACTCCGACCGAGCGGGGAAAATCTGTTTAAGGCACAGAACTATGTACTACACACAACCATGTTTAAACAGACGCATCCACGCATATGCTGATACATGAGCATTACTTTTCTCTTTTCTTTTCTTTACAGTGATGGAATAGAATATGGTCATTACTCTACTTTAAAAATATTGTCTTTGTTTTGAATGTTTTTCATTTCAAAATCCTAAAAGCATAATGCTCTCTCGTAAGGAGACTTACCAGAGAGCAACATTTAAAACTGCAACATTGTTTTTCTATCGCTCATGATTTTAAATTCTCTATGTTCTACCTCTATCTTAGCAAACATAAGTAGGTTTCACATTTTTTTAGTTATCTCAGGTACCCCACTATGAAAAACAACTTGCCACTCACTCCCTGAGGATGACAACTGCACCCTTTTTTTGCTATTACTTCTGGGTCTCATGCTGACTTAAGTCCCAGGAAAGAAGTTACTCTGTGCTGGTAAAACCAGAGTTCTCTTCATAGCTGAACAAATCGTCTTTCTCCCTGGTGCTGATTTCTTCAACAATCTCTGCAATGTGTCAAGGACAAAGAGGGTCAGGAATAGCTTTCCCATTTTAAACTGCGAGACAAAAGAGCACAAAGTGTCCCATTTCAGCAAGTCTGCATGAAGTTGATTCCTGTCGTTGGTGCAATCACATCAAATCCGTTCGCCAGAGATCAACGTATTAGTCACAGTCTCCTTCATAATTCAGGAATGCGAGCGCCATCTACTGGTCACATCTTCCTGAGTGGTTTTCCAGAACAGCTCGAAACTATTCTAAATAATTGTATCATAAGCCAAATCTTCAGCCTAGACATAAAATATTTACTTTTTCCATTATATGTAGGCAACAGGAACAATGTTTTTCTTTTCCTTCTCTGAGACTAAAGAATGAAATAGAAGTAGAACTTCCACTGGGCAATAGAGAAAATAAGGAATATACAATACAAGTAAAACGAAATTACAATTCCTATTGATTAACCAGCTAGTTATCCAGCATACTGTTAAGGAAAATCTAGTTTAAAAAATCTGATACATGTTCAGTTTTCCTTCTAGATAATTATGAATCATCCTAACTTCTGTCAGATAACTTATGACTTAATTAGAAATAAAAAGAAAAACAGTCAAGGAATGATACATCATTTTGACATCAAACAAAGTATCCAAGACTTGGAGTAAGAGTGTAAATGTTGCATGTTTAAATTATTAACCTGATGATTTGTAGCAGCTCAATTAGCCTCAGCTCTGCTGTCTAGAAATTAAAGAAGATAAAGTCTGTTTCACTGCTTTATCCTAACAATATGATGTAAACTAGTAAAAGATATATATATGCAGGATCTAACATGCTGATATTATGGAGGCTAATGAGATGCACGCCTAACATTTATTACGGGAGGAGCAATGAAGGCCAGTGTACTTAGGGGTGGTATTATTTAGAAAATCTGAATGATGGATAATGCATCTATGAATGAAAGTGAGGTGGGTGGACTTTTTATACAGTAATTAAGTAAACTAAATGTAACAACTCATCAATCTTAGAGCAAAAGTACATTGACAAGTATGATTACCTTAAGGCTGGTAGCATTTCCTTTATACTCAGTGTTCAAATGAAGGGAAAGAAAACGGACTAAACTGAAATTTCATTTCTGGCCAGCAAGATATGTGTTTTTAAAAATCGGAGAGAGACAGAATAAAAAATCAAGCATGAAGAAGAAAAGCAAAGGGGAAGGGAGATGAGACAAAGCACTCCAGAGAGCATGTAGCTGAGAAGGGAATATCCAAAGTATCAAAGAAAAATTTGAAAGATTCAAATTAATTTTGTAAGTAGAACTGAAAAATACCAATATTGACTGAAATTTGTTAAGAGTCTAAAGCGAATGTAGTCAGTGCAGGCCTGTGGAACCTCTGCAATAACTAAGCCATGAAGAAGACGCCTGAGAAGACATTGCCTCCTTTGTCCAAAACACTGAGGATCAGAAATCTGCCACCATCCTAGACCAAAAATCTGAGATTACTGAGAAGCATCTTTGGAAAGATTTCTAAAGCCGACCTGAAATTCAAGTACAAAACAAAATATGAGTGGTTTTTTCCAAGCATCACTCAAAACAAACTACCATGTTTCCCCAGAAGATGGTTAGAAGAAAATACACACACAATCAGACATCATCATTTTCTTTTAAAATATTATTTAATAAAAATGTGCAATGTAGCAACTGTTAATATTTAGACAAAAAAAGGTAAATGAATGCTGGATAATGCATATTTTCCAAAGGCTTTCATTTTTTATTACCAATTAAAATGCTTCCCCTTACAGTTTTTCTATTTTTTAAAAATCTCATTAACTAGGATTCATAATATTGATGAGTTCATGGAAATTTAGGTTGTCTAAATTCTTTCTTTCCATTTTCTCTTTTATGCCAGAATGGTTGGTTATTTTACTTTGGTTAGCCACAGCCTCTGTATTTGCAATATGGAATTTAAATATAAGTCTCATTCCTTCCTAAGAACATGTGCCATCTTTAAAAGCCTGATTTTCACCTGCCCCGCCCTGATGCGAGTTGATTCCCAGGAGCGTACAGCCTGAAGGTGAAAGGTGCTACCGTTCTGTAAGCCCGTCCCCCTTATTTATTGGCTCACTACCTCCTACAATCAACTAAAATCATTTGAATGTGTGTGTGCCTCTCTCCCTCTCTCTCTTTCTATTTCTTTCTCAATTGCACATACAAATGAATGTCATATCTGCAATAAAAAAATCACTTCTTTACCTTTTAGCCCTAGAGTTTTAACGAGTTCCTCACAATATTTATACTCCTCTTACATTTTAATTATTTTATTTATATTGATCACGGTGTTGTTTTTCTCAAATAGGTGTCGTTCTCTGGGAGAAGTAATGTTTATATGAATTATCCCTCCCTGCCCCCAACACAAATACACACTCACAACTCTGACCCCATGTTAGGGATACAACAGGTACAGATTCTAGACACACCACACAGTAGGAGTCTTGCTATATTAACTAGACCTAATAGGCTAGGAGTCTGGTAATTGTAGATGCCTATAGGTCTCATAGTACTTGTCAAAAATGGTCAGATATCAAAATAACTAAAGATCTATAAATTTTATTTCAGTTAATTTAAAATAATAGTTTGTCTGGAAGTGCTGAATTGTACTCCTTCCAGATTGAACCTTCAAAGTTTCAGTTGTACGAGATCTTTAGTAATTATAGGCAATCTTGATTGAATTATTGTCTAACATACTAACTAGTTCACAAAAACTTACTAGATTAATGACATCTCAAGATACATTACACTTAAATTAGATGGAAGGTAAGTATGCCTTCTTACTATCAAACTTACCAAATGAGAATTCTGGAAAATATTTTGGGGCTCAAATATTAATTTGATATATTGGGGCTCAAATATTACTTGGTATATTGTTTGCTTTCCTTAACATTGTTTTGTATATTTTTGCAAGCAGAAGGATAGACATTTTTCTAGAACTTGGGTCATCTTGTTATGATCCGAATTCCACACCATCCCAATATCCCCAGTATTTCTAGTACTTAAAAGTTCATACTGGTTTTACAAACTGAACTAAACTGATGTAAAAATAAGTTTACAATTTGAGTAATAAATACCAAATAATTACATTGTGCTTTTTAAGATGGATAAACTGAATAATTCAAGCCATATTGTATACTCTCAGAAACCTTTGAAAAGCCTCATCAAAGGTGTCAACATCCACATCAAACAATTTGAATTCAAATCATATCTTCTATTTACTTGCTTGGAATCATGCCCAAGTTTAATCCATCTAAGATTCTGGATCCTGATTTGTTGAATGGTAATAAATACACAGTTCACATATTTGTTCTAAGGATTACATAGTCCACGTTAAGTATCTCGTGTCCAGCAAGTAAATATTAAATACCTTCTAACATTCTTTTTATAGAATTGTTGTAATTCTATTAGAAATTTCATAATAGGGATTCAGCATTTGGAGAAGCAAGGTTATTGCATCAGTTTTATTCATCTTTGGGAAAGTAAATTCCTAATGAGGATAAAACTTTAGGGAAAAATTCACTGTAAGTTCTGAAACATTATTAGATGATACAATAAATTCTACAATAAACATTTAAGCACAAGTCCCTCTTTTGCTTCCTTTCCTTCTCAATTTAACAGAAAGAACATGTTTCTTGCACATGGGACTCACAGATACAAAATTGCTGTGAAAGTCCTGGAAGAGTTTTTTCAATTGATAAATGAATATTGTATAGATTGATGGTATACAAAGTGGTATTTTGGTATTTCGTATGCATTGTAGATTAACCAAATTAAGTTAACTAACAAACCCATGGCCTCACTTAGGATATGTAGAACTTCTTGTGATAAAAACATTTAAAATCTATTCCTGCAACTATTTTGAAGTATGCATGCAATACGTACTTATTAAATACAGTCACTACGTTGTAATATGTCTCCAAAACATATTCATCCTGTTTAACTGAAAGTTTATATACTTCAAAGTTCGCTCCATTTCCTTTCTTCTCGCCTCTCTTTCCAGCAACAACCACTCTATTCTCAGCTGTACGGATTTGAACTCTCCAGATTCCACATAGAAGTGAGATCATGTAATATGTACCTGGCTTATTTTACTTACTACAGAAGTCCTCCAGGTGCATAGTTTTTCTCAAAAATGATAGAATTTCTTCCTTTTTAAAGGCTGAGTAGTGTTCAGTTGTTATTTTACACCACATTTTCTTTAGGTATTCATCTGTTGAAGGACACTTAAATTGATCCCCAATCTTGGCTACCATGAATATTTCTGCATTTAACTTAATTGTATTTAGTATTTCTGCTTTCTTTCATCTTACTGTATACCAAAAAGTGAAATTACTTGACCAGATAGTAGTCCTAGTTTTAATTTTTTGAGGAATCCCCGTAATGCTTTCCATAATAGCTATATTAATTTACCTTCTCGCAAATGTTATATTTTATCTTTTTGATAATAGTCATTCTAACAGATACCTCAGTTTGATTTTAATTTGCTTTTCCTTGATGATTAGTGATGTTGAGTAACTTTTTGCATAACTGTTGGCGATTTTTACGCCTTCCTTACAGAAATGCCTATTCAGATTCTTTTCCCATTTATTAACTGGGTTGTTTGTTTCCTTGTGATTGAGGCAAGTTTCTTGTATATTTTAAATATTAACCTCTTAGCAGATATATGACTTTGTATATATTTTCTTCCATTGCCATAGATTATTTCCCTTGTTGTACAGATGGACTTTAGTTTGATATAATTTCACTTGTCCATTTCTCCTTTTGCAATTTGTATTTTGAGGTCATATTCAAAAATCCTTTGCCAATAATAATGTCAATAAATTCTTCCCTATTTTTGATATTTCATAGTATTTGTGTCTGTGTTCAACTTTTAATACATTTTGTGTTTTTTTTTAATATGATGTGACCTAAGGGTCCAGTTTCATTATTCTGTTTTGTGGATATCCAATTTTTTCAACAATTTTTTGTTTTTGTTTTTGTTTTTCGTGCCAGGGATCAAACTCAGGGCCTTGCACTTGCTAGCCAAGCACTCTAACCACTGCACTAAATCCCCAGCCCTTCAACAATATTTATTGAAAACACTATTCTTTCCCTATTTGTATTCCTAGCAACTTTATCCAAAATCAGTTGACCATAAATGACTGGATTTCAGTGTGTGCTCTTATTTCATTCCACTGGTCCGTATGTCTAATTCTGAGCCTACAGTGTGCTGTTTTGATTATTATGAATTTGTAGTAGATTTTGAGATCAGGCTATGTCTTCTTTTTTCTTTTTTCCAAGATTTCTTTGACTACTTGAGGTGCTTTATGATTTCATATGAATTCTGGGATTTTTTTTTCATTCTGTCTTTTTTACAGATTAATTTAGAGAATTACCATCTTTATTACATCAAGACCTATAACCCAATAACATTGTATAATGCTCCATTCACTGACCCCATAAAGATCTTATTAAACTTATTTTTTAATTGAACCAAGAGGATTTATTGGTACATTTTAGATATACCTAACAACTGCATTCATCATGGTTCATTTGTGCCTGTACATGATATATCATTGTTTCTCTGAGAAACCTTAAGTGTAAATGAGGATGAAAATGTATAATAGGTATTGTTCAAAAGAAAGAAAATATTCAAATGGGAAGAAGAACTAGGGAGGGGCAGAGGGAAAGAAAAAGAAAAGAAAAAGAAAAAATGGAAAAATGTAAATAAAGCTACTGTAAATAAGGAGCAGAAGAGGAGGTGAAGGGAAGGGTGAGGAAGGGGAAAATCATTTTGTCTTTTTAAAAAATAATTCATTAGCATTTAGGTAGAGATTGCATTAAATCTACAGACCACTTTGGGTAACACAGACATGTTAGCAATACTTCTTATCCAGGAATATATTTATGTTTTCTTCAATTCTTCCACGAGTATTTATTAGCATTTGGTGTATTTATGTATTTCAGAGAGGGCTGGAAGTTTCAAGTGTGACATCAGTGACTTGCTTTGATATCATGGGAAAGTTGTTTAATCTCCCTTCTCCTAACTCTACCTTTAAAACAACAACAAAAACCTATAGCAAAAAATATTTGTGCAGAATCAGGTAATTGCACACATAAATGATATACTGCTACAAGATAAATCAATGGAAAACAAAACATAAAATAGATTAAATATGAGAGTAATAGCCCTCACTCACCTCTACCACTTGGCTATTTTTAATCTCTGACTTCTTCCTTATTGTTGATTGAATAAATTGATTTCTGAGCTACGAGAACTACATTCTTTAAGCCTCAGATCACACTTGGATTCTAGTGTTCTGTAGCCGCTACAGCACATTGTACGGTTTTATATGTACATATTTCTGCCTTTGAAAATGTTTTCAGTATAAGCAGTTAAATGTGAAACGATTTGGTCAGTATTCCAGGGAGGTGGTAAGCACAGCCCAGCTGAATCACCTGACAAGTCCCTGCAGTTAAGGATTTAATTTATACCACCTACCGGAACAAAGAAATAAAAGTAAAGTGCTGCTTACCCTACATTACATTGTATATCTTCTGCATCCCGATTCCTCCAGAGATGAAAGTTGTTGAGCCAGTTAGACAAGTTGAGAGAAAGGGTCTTACATTTTCATATGTGGAGGATCCTAAAGTCATTCTTCTACACACTGTAATAAGAAGGTAAAAGTCCTATTCCCATTTAACCCACAGTTTGCTTTAAACAGGCTTATGTGTTTGCTATTTTCATGAAATTTTAATCATGTTTGCATCTTTTAGTATAAAATATAAAAGCAGTCCTTCACACATAAGGTAAATTTCTCAGGCTGAAAGAATAAATATTTTTGCAGTGTGAAAAAATTTGTACAAGTGGAAGTTCTGTGGTTTGCCCAAGACAAATGGCAAGATGTAAGAGAGAGAAATCAGCACTTCTAGAAGTTGGCATTTTAATAATTGATGGCTTTTGAAGGTGTTTCATGTGATTGAATTAGTTTCTTTTAAAAATATAAAATGCTGGAAAAGGAGTGCAGAGTATATACCTAGAATCATTTCCACAATCTACAGGTCTCCCTTTAGGTGATATAGGGAAGCTTATTTCATGTCTTTAATGTGACAGGCACAAAAGGAAGAAAATAATCTGATGAAATAAAAATAATAATAGTAATATCAGTCATCATGATACTACACCTAACATTTGATGACTGATAATTATGTGTAAGCCCTCTTCTATGGTGCTATGTGTTTATGTTACAGGAGAAACAAACAAGTAAGCACGGTCTTTAAAATGATATAAGTGAAATAAATCAGACACTTATTAGTACACATCAAATTGTTTCTCTGATATGAGAAACCATAAGTGTAAATAAGGACAAAGGGGTAGAATAGATATTATGTTTAAAGAAAAAGAGGGAGATAGTATTCAAAAGAGAGAACTAGATAGGGAAAAGGGGGATAAAGAAGAAAGTTAAAAGAAAAGTAAGATGAAAGGGAAAAAAATGGAAAAGTGTAACTATACTTGTTGCAAATAGGGAGGGGTGGGTGAATGGAAGGGAGGGGAGGGGAAGGGGGGAAGAGGGGGGGAAATCAAGATGTATCATGTACAGGTACAAAATAACCGTGTTGATTATGATCATTATGTATACAATGTACCAATACATGTTCTTGGTAAAAATAAAAAAAAAATTTTAAAAAATGATATGAAACACATTGATTCCCTCGGGGAATAGGGACTATAGAAAATGGATTTTCTAACATTAGATCAAATCTAATGTTAGATTTGATAATGTTAGCCTATATCTAAAAGGAAGGGAGTCTGGTTATCTTCTGTTGCATCTCCACCAAATAAAAACTCGCTTTATTCCAAGTGTAAGACCTTTTGCACTATCTGGCTTTCTTCTCTCTTCCAATGTCTTTTCAACTGCTCTTGTAGTCTAGCTTACAATGCTTCATTTATGACAGTATTTGTTGTTCTGAGTGTCCCTTTGCATAAGCTGCTACCCAGTCTGGAGACTTTCTGATCCCCTCTTGACTGTCTGCCAAGCACCTCTTGATCCTTTCTTCAGTGACCAGGTCAGATAATTCTTTCCTCTGTGAACACTTCTCCAGGGCTGGGAGGAAAATAAAGTGAGTGAGGTTTGACTCTATGCAAGCTCAGGGTCAGCCTATATCTTTATTAAAACTATTTTACATTTTATTCTTTATGGATTTCTGCATTAATATTGATTTGCCTTAAATATCCCATTGAAGAAGCATTCGTCTCACTTACGGAGCTTTTGGTGTCTCCATACTTCTAGTGCCAGGGGTGGTACTTCATCCTGGTCGCTTGCCAAGCATGGATCAGGACAGTCACCATGTGATGGCTAATCTCATAAACCAACTTGATTAGGCCACCAAGTGCCCACATGGATGGATGTTTCTTGGGGGGTCTGTGAGGATCTTTTCAGAAGAGATGACCATTTAGATTGGTGGATGCAAGTACTAGAGATTGCCCTCCCCAGGGACTGTCAGCCCATCTGGTAAGAGCCTGAATCAAACAGAAGGTGGAGACAGGAGGACATTACTGTGTTTTCACCCATTATTTTTTTCCATGACTCTGCTTCGTCTGGGACATCTTATTTCAGCTCCTCCTAGCACAGACCAGGGATTACACTGACAGCTCTCCTGATTCTCAGGCTTTATACTCGGACTGATTCACACAATTGACCACTGGCTTTCCCATATCTCCAGCCTACAGATGGCAGATTGGGACATTTCTCAATCTTTGCGATTATGTGAGTCATTCTCAGAGATATAATAGGTATACACAGCCACAGGTAAGTAAGTATAGACAGAGATAGATGAGAGATTTTATATACTTACATATACAATTATACCTATATTTTCTACATATGTATGTATATGTTTGTACAGCATTAGTTAATTTTTGTTGCTAGTAAAAAGTACTTGACATGCAGAACTTAAAGAAAGAAAGGTTTACTTTGATTCATGATTTCAGAGGTTTCAGTCTATGGTAAGCTGGCTCCAGGCAAAGAAGCATGATGTAAGCGCCCAACAGAGGGATGCTGTGCCCATGCGGGCAGGACACACACACACAGAGGAAAGGCCAAAGCAAGAGGCAGACTCTCCAAACTCATGTTCCAAGTTATCCAGTTCGTCCAGCTGGGTCCTACCTCCTCATAGTCCATTCATCTTTGAACAGTCCAATGCATTAGTGCCCTCATAATGTAATTGCTTTCTTTTTTATTTTTTTATCTTTTTATTTTCTTGGTGCCAGGGATCGAACTCAGGGCCTTGTGCTTGCAAGACAAGCACTCTAACCATTGACCTAAATTCCCACCCTGTAATTGCCTTCTGAAAGCCCAACCTCTGAAAATATGAGACTCTGGGGAGACATTTTAGACCTAAATCATCTCACACACACACACACACACACACACATACACACACACACACCTGGTTTCTATTTCTCTGCAGAAACTTAACACACTTTTTTCTTTTGTACAAATCTGTTGTATTATACTTACCACACAATATTTGCACATATTTAAACATTATCTACAGATATTTAATTATCAAAAAGTTTAAGAGCACATATATAAACTGCTTTGGGGAAGCTGATATTGTTAACGCCATTTCACACGTTTGACCACTGAGACTCAGAGAGAATGTACACTAATGCTACACATTAGCTAGTGGCCAATAAGGGAGACGAAAAACCCAGATTATCTAACAGATAATCCTTCCCTTTTAAATAGAGGACTATAATGAATTGATTTTTAATTTCCAATGGCCACTAACGGAGGAATATGACCTACACTGGGTGCTTTTGTTTTCCTTGCAAAAGTTGAAGATAAAGCTTGTGGACCCTCTTAGACTGCGAAAAGTGAAGCCATAAGGCCACAGCATTTGAATCATATGGAATCAGTTCTTCCAGAGAAATTTAGAGGTCAGTTGTTCACAGGTAATTTTCTTGTTTGAGGTTGTGCCCTCTGTTTTGGGCTCTTACATTCCATATTCCCTGTAATTGCTACTTCTTCCAGGTATGCAAGAGACATTTAACAGAAATCAATGTGCAGTTTTAACTGTCACTGACAAAGGAGGCCAGGATCTTATTTCCCAATATTTCAGAGTAACTTCTTCTTGCAAAATTGTTAGGTCTGTGTGACTTGTTGGCCAACGTAACTCCACATGAAGTTATTTCAATAGAGAATGAAAGTCTTCCAAGCTCACAAGACAAGGAAAAACCTTAATTAAAATCAATGAAGAAAAAAATCTGTAAAATAATTAAGCACTTAACTCCTTTTAATTTCAGGTCTGAAGGTCTTCTTAGGAAATTACTGAGTCACTGGGATGACTTAATTTGGCTGCCTTGAATTAAGTTTTGTTGAAATCAAAATGGTCACTCAGATATTGTACAAGGTATAATACTCAGAAGCAATACAGTAATAACAAAAATATGAGGATAAAGAAAACATTTAAGAAGCAAATGCAGCAGTCAGCTCTTCTCTGGAATATATTCCTCTTGTTTAAATATTTAATAGGATGATTTTTTACTTGTTTTTGTTTTCACTGGAAAAAGCTCATTATAGCCACTTTCTCTAAAAAAATGAATGAAAGTTTTAAGACAAGTTTTATGCTCAGAAGCATCTATCCTTTGGTCTGGAACTTTTCTAGACTTCAGAGTTTATTGAAATAAAAACATCGATCAACAAAATAGAACTATTATATGATATATTTTGTACTATTGTATAAAGCAGGGAAAGCTATAAATGATTATAACGTGGTTGTTTTGTTACTCGTTTTATAGGCATCTGTTGTCTCAACTGCCCAACATTAGCTGAATTTTTATTTTTTTAAGAAAACGCTTCTAACTTTCTGATTCCATAAGGTTTTTTTTTGTCAAGCTAATTACAGTTCCAGAAATACATGTGATCTAAGTCAAATAGCGGCTAGCTATTCTATTTGCCAAGATCGGGCAGGGACATATGGTTCAATTCAGTCTGAATATCAAACAAACTGAAAAAAGGCCTCAAGCTTCAAATTCAAGTTCAAATGAATAGAGAAAATTATCTCTCCTTCTTCTTCTTTATTACCTCACTCCTTACTCCTTCCTCTCTCTCTCTCTCTCTCTCTCTCTCTCTTTTTCAATGGATTTGACTTATGGAAATTTTGAGCCTATGTCCAGTACAACCACCATATAAAAACAGAAAAAACTGATGAAAATGGAGAGACTCCAAGACCTCATGAGAGCATATGGCTTTTTTGATCACAATCATCCTGAAGCTTACTGTAGAGCTTTTCAGGATGGCTACCATTTCCGCACAGTACAGTTTAGATATGGTTTTCTCTCCTTCACAAACACTGAAGTAAATATTTGTGAAGAACCTCAGTTTTCTCAAAATGTATTTTCCAACTGGTGATCTCATTTCATGAAGAAAGTGGGTACAGTTACTCAGGTTCCTCTCTGAGGAAATAATTAATTTTCATGTTTCAATCAAGATTTCTTGGTGACTAATATTTTTTTTTTTTTTTACACCTTGAAGAACATGATTCATCTATTTGGGGAGCTTTTTCAATTACCTCAAATTCGAATACTTAAAATCACAGAATAGATATAAAACTTCAGCCCTTAAATTTTATGAGAACTTCGGTTCTTCAAGTGTGATATTACAGACTCTACGCCCTCTCAAAATCCATATTCAGAATCTCTAACTCCCAATAATGTCATGGTATTTGGAAATAAAGATGTTGGGGGGTAATCAGGTCATGAGGAAGGAGCCTTCATGAGATTAGTATCATCATAAGACAAAACAGAAAATGAGTTTGCTTCTCCTCTCTCCACATGAGAAAACCAAGAGAGGGTCCTCACCAGGGCGATGAAAACCAGGCATCCTGACCTCAGACTTGTAGCCTCCAGAACTATGAGAAACATTGTTTGTCACTTAACATAGTCAGTGTCATCTTGTTACAACAGCTTCAAGTGCTGTAACATGCGACTTAATTAAACATGTGACTTAGTTAAATAGGACACCATAAGACAGAATAAAAACATGAAATTTCGTAACTTCTTATATAGGACTGATCTTAAAATGTTCAATTAACTGTTATAGGCAGAAGAAGAGTGAGTAAGAAAGCTGTTGTTTTAAGGTGAGTTCAATGTTACAATAGTTGACTAATGGATAAAGAGCATTATCAGAAAAAAATGTGTGTTTAAATATTTAACATAGTAATATTGAACTAAATATGAACTGATTTCTATGACTTCATAAATCTATGATCTATTGTCAGTAAGTTACTATTGTACTAACATCTAAATGGATTGAGTTCTCTAAATAAAAGTCTTTCCAAAATTTTCATTCAGAGTTAAAAAAGAAATAAAAGCAATAGCCAAGCTCATGACCCAGTTGAACAAATTCTTTTTTCCGTGGTTGGTTTAGTTTTGAGTGGACGGTCTTAGGAAAGCTATGCTTTGACCCTCTTGTTAATGATGAGCTCGTTCAACCACCTTTGGTTTTTCTTTCCCATCTGTAATGTGTGACATATTCCCTACTGAGTCCTTTCGGCTTTAAATTATGAAATGATGCCAAAACTCTCTGAAAAATAAAGTGTTCTGTGTATGATTCATAATCAAAATAATGGTTACCCTCTACAGAGTCTCCTAAAAATAATTATGCTTCATAGACTCCAAATCAGGACAGCTGGCTTGAGTTTCATTTTTAAATCCATATTAAGTTAGAAGCATTTGATCAAGTAAACTCAGTTTAAGGACAATAGACATGCTAGAGAAGGGACAAAGAAGCTGGTTAAGAAAAACAAAGAAGAAGGAAGAGTTCAAACTTATTTTATAGCTATTTCCACATGTAATCACAGAATCACATGTAACAGGGAAATAATTCCTCTCAAGCAGGCTGAAGGTCTGAGCATGTAGCTCAGTGGTAGAGCACTTGCCTAGGATGTATAAAGTCCTGGCTCTGAAGCCAGCACCAAAAATAGAAAAGACATGGCAAGATGAGAATGATTAAACCAACATGGGCTAAAATACTCACAAAGAACAATAGCAATAATACCAAAATCTAACCCAAGTAACTCAGCTATGCCCATATATTTTCTCGATTGTTTAATATAACAACTTCCAGAGTTAGATTTTATTAAATTCCATATTTTACAGAAACACAAACTAAGGTTTAGAGAGGTGAAGTAGCTTTCATAGAATCACAAACTAGGTAGTAACAAAACAGATATTTAAAACGAGTTTGACTAGTTACCTAAAACACCTACAATATGTAACAAGAAGTACATATTCTCCATTTTCTTGGTACGCACCTGAAAGTAAGTTTTTCTCACATTTGACATGAGGAAAAACCTTACTGTTAAAAACAATACATAAAAACATACATAGATTTTTCTTAAATTTTCATTTTACTTCTTTCTTTATTCTTTTTTTTTTTTCTTCTTGTTCTTCCTGTCCCACTAACCAATATGGGCAATGACAAAGAGTGATGACAATTGAGACAGAGAAGATTTTTCTCAAAAGGACTTCAAATTACACTAAAACTTGATTAAGCTTCACAAACCATAATGGAAAATTCTCTGCTACTTTGTAATCACATAAGAAAAGTTTATAAAGCTCTGCATTATGATTGCTATTTGCCTTACCATTTCTCATTGAGGGCTGTGAAATTAAGTGCATTGAATATGCAAATTTTCAAAAAGGGAATTCATTTATAGGAAAGCAGAGGTTATATTAAGAGGTCTACTACAGATTTCAACAACTTCCTAGTTTTCTTGGACCTAGGGATAAATATTTTACTTAGATATATATTTACAAGTACACAGGATTCTGAAGTATAAATTGACGGATTTAATGGAATGAGCCCCTGTCTATGAATGATTCTCCAATTATTTATCTTAAGAAAGCAGAAAAGAAAACAAACAAGATATAGTCTCTTCAAAAGATCCTACTTTCATAACTCCAGGCGATTAGACTCAGAGCAGAATTAGACTAAATTTTTCTTTATGCTTACTTCTCACTTTTCTCATGGAAAACAGTAGTAACATTGGTCAGTTTCTAAATCCCCTAATACTTTTCTCTTTTTCAGTAATTTCATTTAAAAGTTTTTATTCTATCCCAAGTTTTCTTTAAAAAATGTCCTTTATACTGGTAACACTTACCTTCTTTGGCTGATACACAAGGACTAGGCATACAGTGGTCTTCACTTCAACACAATTTTACTTTCCTCACTTCCAGTTCCCGGAAGACAACCGCAGTCTGAAAAAAAAAAAAATGTAAATTACCAGAAATGAACAATTCGCAAGTTTTAAATTGTTTGCCATTCTGAGTAGCATGATGAACTATCATTTTTAGAACCCATCCTACTCCGTTCCACCCAGGACATAAAGCACTGTTTGCTCTCGTTTATCCACGCCATATATACTCAATAGCGTCTCAGTTATCAGATTGCCTATTGTAGTATCACAGCACTTATGTTCAGATAATCCTTACTTTACTTAATAATGGTCACAAAGTACAAGAGTAAAGACGCTGGGAGATCAGATATACCAAAGGGAAGTCATAAATTGTTTTTTTTTTTAATGAAAGAAGTACAATGAGATATATGGAGTCATGTAACATCTATATAGGATGTTGTTACAATCCTTCTATTATTAGTTATTGCCATTAGTCTCTTAGTGTGCCTGTTCTCTAAATTCACCTTTATCATAGCTATGTATGTGTGGTGGTTTCAGTGGAGTGTCGACATGACTGGCTTTGGAGTCTGGTGTGTCTAGGTAGGTGCTAGGGGGCTGATCTTGGGGTCTACATCCAGACTCCTCCCCCTTCCTTTCTGGCACTGTCCCCCTGCTTGGCTTACCAGGGGCCATGAAAGAGGAGCTTAGACCTGCCACACAATTCTGTTGCTTATGTTTCTGCCTTAGAAAGAGTCCACCATGGACTGACTCACATGAAAACACTAACTAAATTAAACTTCTAATCCTTTAAATTTTGGGTTTTTTTTCATTATTACATTCTAGCAACTTGAAAGCTAACTAATACAGAAAACTGCTACCTTGCTGTTCTTTATACCCCATCACATGGTTAACAGATATCTGGAATAGATTTTCAGAAGGAGTTTGGAAAACTGTGGAAATGAAGGCTAAAGAAGTCCTAAAATGCTACACAAGAGTGTAACAAGTGATTCTGATCAGGGATGCAAAGACCAGAATGCTGATAGGAATGCGGAAAGTAAAGTCTAGACTCAGGGATTGTCAGTTGGTAGCAGACACTCCTTTAGCAGAAAATTTATCTACATTATTGTCATATCCTAATACTGTGCAGGAGACTGAGATTATGGGTAGTAGACTATTTGATCTGGTAGAAGAAATTTCAAGACAGTTTAATATTCAGTGATATGTGTACTGCTGGCTTCTTTTAACCCGATTTATAATGAGAGTTGGCAGAAAACAGCAGAGCAGAAGAACTTATAAAAGTTAGATTTTGTCCTAGAAGGAACCATGTGTAAAGCTGGGGCCAAAGGAGGCATGGCTGCCAAGGAGACTAGCACCATTAAAAGAAACTTGTGCCACTGTGTTTTGGGATAACATAACTTGGTTTTGATTTTTACACAGGTTTACAACTAAGAATTTGCCTTAATTTTCAGAAAAGACTTTCACTTTGATTTTGAAAAATGGTAAAACTGCTGAGACTTTAGAGAAAGGGTTGTTGCCTTTTCAGTTGAATTACATCAGGCAGAATTATGAACTTGCTATTTGTAGATTAAGTATCATTTAAGGAGACGAGTTTAGATATGAAGTTGACAAGGAGTGGAAAGTGGAGGTGATTGGCTTCGGGGTTTTCCCCTAGAAGATTGCTGCAGCACTGTGGTAGACTTATTATCGTGGTCAACTTAAGAAGGAACATCAGCTGACCTGAGCTAGTGTGGTTCTGGGCATAGAGAATCCCCCTGAAGAATACTGCTGACACAACATTAAGGAGAACGGGAGCAGAAGACAGGGCCCAGCAGTTTCCCAGGAGAAGCTCTGCTGCGGCTGGTTCTCCTGAAGGGAACTCAGCTGTTCTCATCACAGAAGGAGCTTGGGGCCTTGTTGTCGTCGAGGATGGCTGCTGTTCACTTCAGGGGAGTTCTGGTCTTCATCTCTGCTGCAAGCATCGTATCCTGGTTCCAGCACAGATTTCTTCAGCCATTTAGTGCAGACACAGATGTACATGGGACATTGCCATGAGCTCCCAGCCCTTGATTGGATCTTTCAGGTCTCCAGTGTATTGATAAACATTTGGCATCCTTCTTGCATTTGGTTTGTGGGTGAATGTTGTAACTTGTAAATGTCCTGTCTTAAATGTGCTCTATTGCAAACCATCGACTCTAGAAAAGTAACTAATACAAGCACACATCTGTACATGTCTGGATGGGTCATGGAGGCATGACCAAGAGTCTGTGCCTGTTCCCCTGCCTGCCCCTCTACGGTTCTCTTCCCCTGCTTTGTATCCTGACTGCAAAGTACTAAGGAGCTTTGCTTTGCTGTGTACTAAGAAGCTTTGTTCTGCCAAGCCTTTCCATCATATCATGATGTTTCTGCCTTGGAGACAGCTGTCCATGGATTGAATCCTCTAAAACCTTGAGGTAAATTAAACCTCTCCCTTTTTAAATTGTGGGTATTGGGTATCATGTCCCAGAAATGGGAGAGCTGACTAAGGTAATGAGTGAGAAAAACAGAATATATGGGACGTAGTACTCTCCATGTTGTCAGGCATCCACTTAGGATCTTAAACACATGTTTCATAGGTAAGTGGGAGTATTTTAATTATTAACAAAAGTTATTATAAATGAGTTTGGTCTAATTGCACTAATACTTCCCAAGAGAAGTTTAGGTAATTTTTTTTAGTTCACATAATCAAGAGACAATAGTGTAGTAAATAAATAATATCATTTAGAGAATTAACCAAGAGTAGGCCACATACAGCATTTCATTTCTAAATTCCTTTTATGTCAAGAATTTAGATTTCTCCCAACTAACATTTCTTAAGTACTGACTAAATACTGAAGAACATTTTTTAAAATACGAATGTTGTTATTGAAAGTTACAAGGATTGTCTAAATTCTGAGCAAACTATCATAAATTCCATGTCAGCTATAGCATATACAGAGGTGAAAAATAGTTACATTCTTATCTATTAAGCAGGAAATCTCCAAGGGCTTTGTGTAGTTGTGGAATTCCAGCCTAGAACAGTAAGTATGTCACACAACCTTAATTATTTTAAGGGTACTCTTTCCCAGAGACACTCAGAGCATGGACATCTTAGGAGGGAACTGAAAGGACAGAGCAAATAACCACATGTTTCAATTTAGAGCATTTTGGCAGGTAGTGAAATCCTAAGTATCACATGTAACTATTTCACTTTCCTTTTTTGCATTTGGTTTCCAACATTTCTGAGGTTTACAAACTCTCAAATTACTGTAATAAGTACCTGTTGGTACTCCTTTAGATGAGCCCAAAGACCATTAGGTGGGCAGTGAAAAAGCTGAGGAATCCTTTTTACTGGTCCTCAAATACTAAGTAGTAATTTTAAGGAGATGTCTTATTCTTTATCCCCTTCACAGTTAATCTCAGAGTTAAGGAGATTTTGTAAATAAAAAGATTAAATTGTCTACATAAGGATTACATAAGGATTAGATGAGTACTAATTTTCTCAGCTAGTCTTCACACCAAAATCTTACTAAGACCTAATCATCCTTCGAGGATTTCTTGCACTTAAAAAATTATTGAACTTTGACAAGTACAATGATTTAATCAATAAATTGACACACAGTGACCGTAACTAAAAAACGAAGGCTCCATTTTTAGTGGCATGTAAAAAATAAGGAAATAATATTTGTCTAAGAGGTCATTATCGCTTTCCTGTTAGAGACAGTGACTTAGGGAACATAAAATGTACTTGAAAAATAGTTTCTTCTTATATTTCCTGTAATATGTTATTTTTTAGGATGGTATCTTTTCATTTCGTTATTCCCCATTCTTAAGTCTCATAAATCAAAGTGGAATAAATATATTGCACAAAACAGAGTATGAGTTTTTCTTTAGTGAAAAAATAATGAAGATGGTATTTCAAAAATTGGAGTATTGTAATTACACACTGAGTTAACTTGCAATTATGTTTAAAAACCCAGAATTATTATCTATCATCTATCTTTTATCTACCTACCTAAGTACGTAGAGACATCAAAGTTTACTTCAGTTCACATTTATCATTTTGGAGTACTGTTGACTTTTTTTGGAAAAAGTATATCTCAGATACTGAGATAGGATAGTGATAATGGAAACACAGCAGAAATTGCCTAGCATTGTTAGCAACATAAAACCTCCGTTAAAACTTGCCTTGAGACAGCTGTGGTCCCAGGCACCCGGAACTCAGGAATTACATAATTGCTGTCACAGAAGTTTAGCCTACTTCAACTGAAACAATGTCAATCTCTGAAGTCATACCACGGAAATGAAATGGGGAAAAGTCAGATTTTTTTCTCACTGGATAACAAAGGAATCCACAATGAACTAACCAATGTTTACAAAAGTGCATCTTGCTTGATAAACATTTGAGCAAACATTTCACACAAAATAATAGATCGACTAGAAAAGAATATAACCTTAAAATTAGTGGTTTGAGAGCAAAACTCATTTTTATAAAAGAAATTGTAAAGGTTCCATTCCAAATCTCTGAATAGGGAAATGGAAAGATATTGAGATGAGATTTGTTAAGCAGGGATCCACAAAGCACATAGAGAGATGGAGAAAAGAATGACTATTGGGAGGTATAGTAGTATGGGAATGAATGTTCAGTTAATTGTGGAATTTTACTACTGGCATGCACCTGTCTGTATCACTTACCTAACTGGACAGCTACCTTAATTGGATAGGACCTATCTTATATTACTATGAAACACTCCCAGCCTCCACATGATGCTTACTAGAGTCCAGTGTATTTTTACCAACGAATAGACTGAGCCTTCTAATGTGTTTTTATTGATGCATGAATAAAATGGACTTTCTAATGTGTGGTGAATAAATGTTTGATTTACATTTATTAATAGACTAATTTAAATTTCAGTGGATATTTTAATAATTTTGCATTAAAATACTTAATAAACATCACAGTCAACAGATGAGCCATGTTTATAGTATTTCTACTGCATCCTCCTAATAACTTCATCTGAACCCCTTATAATTTTGTAAAATAGTCAAGGTAAGTCTTATTTATTCTGTTACACAGAGGAAAAAAATCTGAACTTTTAGGTCTTAAATAACTGTTCTACTCTACATAACTAGTCAAGGGCTAGTAAAAAGGTTTGCGGTGGAAGAACTAGCCCAATACATGCTGATAGTTTCTAAGCAGTAGCTCCAATGCGGGAAATTTATAATGCAATCACTCCCCATGACAACTGATGAAAAGCCACAGTCACTTTTAACACACAGAAGTAATAGAAGAATTTTAGGGTTTGTCTCCATTCATTTTTTCACTGTCTCCTTCATTTATTGTAAACAGTATGGTGGTGATTAAGCTTATGTAACTGTTCCAACGAGACTGGCTTGGGAGCCACCTAGGAAATTAGTAATGCACACTTCTGGGTGTATCTGAGTGGGTCATGGGGGCCTGATTTTAAGATCTAAATGTGCTCTCTTACCCCTTCCTCTGTGGTTCTGCTTCCCTACTCTGCTTTCTGGCAGCAACGAACTAAATATCTCAGGATACTAGTCTGCTTTTTAGCTCACTATTAAGTTTCACCGGTTAATGTTCTTTTCCTACTTAAACATCACACTGTGTTAGCAGTACATGATCATAAGGTTTTGCTTTTAAAAAAAAATAATCTTGGATCTTCCCAATTCATTAAGTCTCCACGATTTTTCTAAAACATTATTTTACTTCAAGATGTAATACCTAGTAAGGTACTTAAAATATAAATATGCAACTACATATCATATTACAATATAATCACAAATAAATAAGAGGAGGCTTTCTCCTGAGAAGTCCCCCAAATACCACCTTTCAGTCTCCTTTACTGATGGGAAGCATCAGTCTGCTGCTTTTCTTCATAGATTCTTCCCTGCTGTGCTTTCTGTTTAAGCATCCTCTAGTAATGTAGTACAGTTTTGATGGCTTTCGAATAATTTAATTGTAGGAAATAGAGTATTATTTTCTGTCTGACTTCTTTTGAACAACAATGGGTTGAAAGGATTTGTCCTTGTTGTGACATGCAGGTGTATTTTATTCACTTTTATTTCTATATACTATTCTGTTGTATGACTATATACCAGAATGAATTTATCTGATGGAAATCTGGATTGGTTCCACTTTAGAGCTATTAAGAGGGATATCTGCATGAATTGTTGCACACGTCTTCTCGAATGCAAGCACACATTTCTCTAGAGCAACACTGAGGTTGAAATTCAGGATCGTAAGTTTTACCTAGCATATAATTTAGTAGATAAATGAGGAACTGTGTGAATGAATTTGTACATCCATCAGAATATATAAATGTTCTTACTACTCAATATTTTCAGCATCTACTAGTCCTGTTTTTTGTTTTGATTTTATCAAACGTTTTCGCTCTTCTAGAGAACAAATGTATTATAATAAAATTGTATTTCTTTAATTACTATTAATACCTGGTCCATTTCTATATATCTTGGCCATATATATTATTTCCTCTGTAAAATCCCATTTTTCTATTTGTGGTTCCTTTTTCTTGCTGAGTTGTAGGATTTCTTTTATAGCATGTGTAAATTTTTGGTTTATGTGTTTGTATTGTGTAGCTTCTCTTACTATGTGGGTTGCTTTTTCACTTGCTTAGTGGTAACAACCCTCAAATTGTAAACGTAAGTGTAATCAAATTCATTGATTTTTTTCTATTGTGATTTTTTTTTACAAAAAAAATCTTTCTTACTCTAAATATGAACAGATACTTCTAAAAGTTGTAAAAGTTATACATAGTGTACATGTAGACAGATAGATTTAGATTTATAATCCTTGTCCAGGTGCCTTTTTATATATGGTGTTTACCCTTCACTTTAGAGGTTAAATTGTTCCTAATTACTTGCTGAAAAGTCTACTTTCTACACATTACTCTAAAATTCCACCTTTTTCTAAAATTAAGTTTCAATATGAGGTTGGCTCTCTCTTTCTTTTATGTCATGCATTTGAGTGTGTGTACAGTTGCTACAATACTATCCAATTTCATGTCTTTTACCATTTTTTTATTCCCTGAAGCATCTCTTTCATAGATCTTTTAATCTTTATATAGTATTTTGAACTATCTTGTCAACTTACATGTAGAGACATACATGCATATGTGACTAATGGGTTTTGGTTAAAAGTGCCTAAAAACTATGAGCAATCTGAGAGAAATCTGTATCTCTATATTTTTTAATCTTCCTGTATATAAAATTGGTGTATTTTCTTTATCAGTTATCCCCAGCATTTTTGGTCTTTTGTGTCGTTGTCTTTAAATGTTTTTATGAATATTTAACTTTATAGAGAAATGTGGTATTTTTAATTTTTTAGATATTTGTTATTAAAATGCTATCTTTTTCATTTTTTAAAACAATTTTATGTTTACAATATCTGTTATTTTATCAAAATCACTTATTAATCTGTCCAATGTAAGAGAATAATTTTAAATAATTCCTCTAATTTCTGTGATTGTGAGTTCTGTTCTTCTTCAGTTTGTTTTAGCAATATATAAGCCATCAATTTTATTACTGATAAATTGGACAGAATTGTCTTTTTCCTTTAAAAATATTTGACTACTATGATAGCTGTTTTTCTTCAAAATTCTCTTCTCTATCACACACACACACACACACACACACACACACACACACCCTACCTCAATCCTGCCAGAGTTGCTGTGCATTACTAGGCATTGAGAAGAACCAGCATTTGTGACTATGAATTTTTTCAATGCATTTTTTTTTCTGTTTTAGTTGATTTCTCCTTTCATCTTTGTTTTCTCAGTTATATTCTGGTTATGCCGTTTTTCTTCATGTTTTTGAACTGGGTGATTAACTCATTTATTTTTTACCTAACTTATTTCTAATTTTAACATTTTGAATACATATTGCCCTGAAGTTACTACTTTGGCCACACCCTTCATATTTATATACGTAATTTTTCCTTATCACTCATTACTGAGTATCTTTTTTTGAAAAAGCTATTACGTTCTCTTCAGACTAACAAATTACTTAGTAAAGTCCTTTCCAAGTTCCAAACATATGTGAATATCTAAAATATATTTAAACTATTTTTTGTAGAGGTTAGAGAAAACTGTCTAGATGATGCTAACTTTTAACAGCTGTTGAGAATTGTGTTTTATTCTATTCATCACATACAACTCTTTGCAATGTAAGTAAATGCTCAGCATGATTGTATCAGTCAACTTTTGCTATAATAACAAATCGTTCCAATTTTTCACAGCCTTCAAGAACAATGAAATCTTTCTTTCTTACCTCACAGTACAGGATGTCTGATATCAGCCTTACTTACATACAGTTCTAATGGGCTCAGCAGGCTACCATACATCTTTTCATTCCAGACCCTATGATTTAGTGCAACATTTATTTGGGACATTCATCTTCACGGCAAAGAATACCTAAGGCTACACCAAATCTTATAAGCAAAATACTGTTGCTTCTTAATTGCTTTGGACTTATACTCTCTTGGACAAATCAACCTGTCAGTCAATCCTGACACTGGGGAGGGACATATATTCAATCTATCTGGAGGCACGACACAGTGGGAAATAATATTTTTATAAGTAAAGAACCATTGTAGTTCAGTACTGTAAAACACACCATAGTGGTTGAGAAGAATATCTGTTATTGTCCATTATAATTTTTCTTTGTAATGATGAAAGGTGTTCATTAGATCATAATCATTAATTGTGTTGTTCTAATATCTGTTTCTTTATTGATCTGTCTGTTTGATATAACAATAACTGAAAAAAGTTCACCAGGAAGATAAAGTGTATATACTTGATGAAATAGCCTTGTTTGTATGAAACAAAAACTACTAGAAGTATTGAATAATTAAATAGTTTCACTATTATAATGGAGCATTTCAAAGTATTTCCTCTCATTGGCTAAAGAGTAAGCAAAATCTTGTCTTGCTTTTACTTAAGCTTAAGCTGTTTTTTTAATAGATTTTTAAAAATGACTTTCGTCTCTTTAAGAACAATATGAAGAATGAAGAGAATATTTAAGATTTAAAACTGCTGCGTAGTTTAGTTGGTTTTTTTTGTTGTTGTTGTTTCTGTTTTTGTTTTTTTGGTGCTGGGGATTGAACTCAAGGCCTTTTGCTTGCTAGGCAAGCGCTCTATCACTTAAACTAAATCCCTGACTCCCTTGTGAAGTTTAGTTAACCAGACTATTTTCAATGAAGTGATCTGAATCAGGATAGGGAAATAATTTTTATTTTTGGAAGGGATTAATGAGTATTAAGTTGATGTCAACAAAGATTTTATTTTAGATTGTTATTTTGTCACTTAACATGAAAAGATGCAGATTCTCTCCCAAAGACCAAAATTCCAAGTATGTTCGTGAGTCAAACACAAATTGAAAAATTCGGAGAAATTTAGATTTGCCTATAATAGGGCCCAGAATTTTGAAGTTCAGATTACATGAATGGTAAATGTGGACACAAATTTAAAAATGAAAGTAGTTTAAAACAATAGTTGATTGGATGAACAGGTATTTCCTATAAGGTTTGTTTTAATGAATAGTTTTCAGTCGAAAGAAATCATGCATTGCTAGCAGCAATTTAAATTTATAGAACAAGACAAGGGTACCAAAAAAGAAAAAAATAGAAATTCTACATGCGTTTGTATGTGTGTGGGTATGTGTGCGCGAATATGAATAGTTTTGCTGCCCCAATTGAGATTTACTATCCAGATGTCTATTTATAGTTTTGTCACTAGTATCCAGGAGAATTTTCTCAGTCAGATGCACCAAGAGCTCTAATTTCAGCAGCATTTTTATTACAATGCAAAGTTACAATGCTTGGCAGAGGGCAAAAATGAGATTTTGCATGTCGCCAAAGCATTTTATAGTTTCTGTCTTGCTGCAGTTTGTCTTAGATTGAGAAGGAAGTTATTTCTCTGGGCACTTAACAAAACTCTTGGCCTACCACCTTCAGTGTGTGGAAAGACATGAGTTTCAGTTTACAGAAAGAATTTCCAATGACAGGCATGAATACTGCAGCTTCCCTGTATGAGTCTGAATTCTTCACACTTAGTCACATCCTGAACTTTGTAATAATAAAAATGACTCCAAAGAAGTCCACTGCACTGGTCTTCAATTCATTCCAACTATTTCCTAGATGCTGTTTTCACTTAGATTATCTACTGACAATAAAACTATTCTCAGCCTCTCAATTAACTCTACCAAATCAAAAACATGTTCATTCATTCATTTAATACATTGTGCTGTGAACAGAATGTTGAGTGTTAGAGGTGCACCTTGTGCGAGACAGTCACCATTCCTGGTCTCGGGGAGTTTCCTGAGTATGTTATAGCGCCTCTGAGAGTTTGAGGGAAAAGTTAATTCCATCCATGACTTCTAGAGTCATCCCTTAAATACCTGATATTTTCATTTTTAATAGTCCTGAGTATGTTTCAGGGATAGCTAAGAGGTTTAATTACAAACAGTACTTCCACTGTCAGGCACGGTGTACGGCTAGTTGAGTCCAACCTGACTCAATTAACACATCAGAGGGTCAGTTCTTGCTAGACAAGCACGTGAAAAATGCCCAAGTTAGTGGGATGCCCAGTAAATTCCTCTTCACAAAGCTGCAATTCTTACCCTTCTCTTCCCACCAAACTCAGCAGGCAGAAAATAAGAGATCAGCTCTTTTGCACAGACTTATGCTCCCACACCGGGGCACGTGTGTCATCCAGGTGGAGCCGAGCCACGACAGGGTAAATATCAGGCAACTTCCTGGACAATCAGTTTTGTTGAGCAGTAAAAAAGGTAAACTTTTATTTTTATATCAAAATAAATAGGGTTATATTATCAAGTTTTACATACATTTTGAGATAACAATAATTGTAAAGACGGGATATTTTCTTTGTGTCAAGCACCATGCTACCGACCTTGCACGTATATTATATGGATTTTCCTAGTAATGTGACAGGTACACTTTGCAAATTAGGAAACAATGTCAAATAATGCAGGCATTCTGAACTCAGAACCTATGTCATTAACAACTGTGCTGCATAATGAAACACGAAACTTTGAAGGAAATGCCTGATGGGATAGGGCCAAAACTGCTCTTTGCTTTCCTCTATCAAAAAGGGGTATTCTGTGGAAGAAATACCAAGACAATGATCAAACATTAGGTTCTATGATCTTGCTCGCACTCCTTTCTTGTTATTCTCAACCAAGAACTCAGTAGCTCTTCCAAACTGTTAGCACATTTCTAATCTGAATCCATCTTTCACTGGCTTCTAACACACAACATCAGCACGTTGTCACCCAGGGCACCATTCTTCACCTAAACATCTGACCATTTCTACTTCTCCTACTGTATTCAGTTTAAACGCAGGAGCCCTTCGCCTGCTGTTTTAGTTACTTTTCTCTCATTGTTGGGACAGGATACTCGACACCCAAAGTTAGGGGAAGAAAGGTTTATTAGCTCACAGTCTGCAGAGGTTTCAGTCTATAGTCCGCTGGGTCCAAGGCAGGGCGGCATGGCAGAGGCAGGGCGGGCCCAGCAGCCAACCAACCAGCCGACCAGCCGCAAAGTAAAGTGAGGAAATGCAAGGAATGTATGCAAATAAGCAATGCAAACAAGCAGCTAGTTAGCTTCTTCCTGTATCTTTTATCTAGGCTACCTGCCCCCAGGGCGGCCCGCACTCCCACCCCCAATCTCAGTCTCACATCCTTGATCCCAGCAGAACCATGCCAAACTGATCAATGGATCAATTTAGTAATCACA
>PVJO010007271.1:0-82823 GCA_004026905.1 Hystrix cristata
AATAAATCAGACACTCATGAGTACACATCAAATTGTTTCTCTAATATAAGAAACCATAACTGTAAATAAGGACAAAGAGGTGTAATAGATATTATATAAAAGGAGGATGGTGTGCAGAGGAGAGGAGTACTAGAAAGAAAGAAGGGGAAAAGCAGAAAGGCAACAGGGGAAAGATAGGGGAAAGGGAAAATATGGAAAATGATGAATGAACCTGCTGTAAATAGGGAGGGAGGGAACAGAGGGGAGGGGTGGGGGAGGGGGGGAGAACCAAGATGCATCATGTATAGGTACAGAATAAATGTAATGAATGTGACCATTGTATGTAGAATGTACCAATATATGTTCTTGGTTTAAAATAAAAATTAAAAAAAAAAAGGGTATTAGGATTAAGGGTAGGAGTACTGCCCACCCTAAAGACAGGTAGCTGGATAAGATATAAGATACAAGAAGACGCTGGTTAGCCCCCTGCTTGCATTCCTGGCCTACCTTACTGACTTCTGCCTGTCTGCCATGCCACCCTGCCTCGGACCCAGCTGACTGGGGACTGAAACCTCTACAAACTGTGAGCCAAATAAACCTTTCTTCCCCTAACTTTGGGTGTCAGGTATTTTGTCCCAGCAACGAGAGAAAACCTAACTAAGACATGCCATATTATTGAAGCCAAGAAAGAGGTTTTCCTCTTTTTCAAAAGAGGACTGCTGTATTGGAAAAAGTCTATGCTGATCGGGCCTATACAATGTCTACTAAAAAATCACTAGATTAGGCCACCTAGAGATCTGACTAGCATTGAATGGTAGAGTGAAAACCATTTTGGTATGGATAGAAGAGAGTGGATAAATGATAAGGAAGTAGAGGTACCCATTCTAAGGGTAGAATTTGTTAGAGATGTGCTTTCAATAATGTGGTATCCACTAGCCCCAGATGACTGTTTAGATTTAAAGTAAAATTTAAAGCCCATTTCCTTTGTTGTGCTACTCATATTTTAGGTGTGACCACTGTGTTGGACGAGGTAGATTAGAACATTTCCATCATTGCAGAAAGCTCTGCTGGATTGCACTTTTCTAGAAAATGGTGCCAGGGGCTGGGGATTTAGCTCAAGTGGTAGAGCACTTGCCTAGCAAGCACAAGACCCTGAGTTCAATCCCCAGTACTCCTCCCCCGCAAAAAAGAAAAAAAGAAAAGAAAATGGTGGCGTGCCAGTGAAAATGTTCTAGTAGAGAAAGAAGTTGAAGATACTAAGAAAGAAAACTCCACTAGACAGGCGAGTGGGTGGGGTAAGAATTGGATCCATGTGCAGGTACTGCTTTTCTTTACGGAAGGTATTCTTTCTCAAAAGTAACTATCAAGAAGGAGAAAATAGGTGCAGATCCAGGTTTTATGATAGAAAGGAGAGGAAGTTATCTTTTGGTTTCTATTTTTCTCAGTGAAATAAGAGATGGAGTCATTAGCCGAGGGACAAAGGGGAGGAAAGGGATGAGATCTCAGAGGAGGTTGGCAATAGCATGAATAACCATAATAATGTGGGGAGAAGGAGTTTCACACAGAAACACAGTAACATTGTAAGCGGAATGTAGTGTCTGTTTATGAATTTATAGTGATTCCAGTTTCCTTAGTTTTGTGACTTTTCTCCAGAAACACTCAACTGGAAAGCTGTATTACAGGACATTCATAAGGCAGACATCTGTAGATTGGGGCCGTGTGTAATGGCATAGATTAATATTGCTGAATTGGAACCCTTAGGGAGATGTAAAACTAATGGAGCTCAGCATGGTAAATCCAAGCCAGACATGAATTGAGAAAGGCATCCTTTGCTCCTGCAGTAATACATCATTGTACCTTTATTTGAGACTCACTGGGATTCCACCTCTGAAACACTCAGGTATAAGGCTGATGATAGTCACTTGGAGAATTTGTGTAGTAGATGGTTGTTTTCTATGCTTCATATTAGAGCTTGTTCTTTTTAAGTTTCAAAGCGGCCTAGGATGTTAAGTCAGTTTGCTAAATCTTGCCCGTCTGAAAAATACTTTAAATCCATTTATGTAACTCAGGAGGATGAGACTATGTGATGTGTTTGAATTTAATGCTTTCTTATGACATCAGTACTGAATAGTTAATCAGAATAGAAAAAGAAACATTAATTTTTTTAATTACAGAGTTATTGTTGGATATTCCATACAGAGACATGTAGTTCAATGTGCTTGTACACTCATATAAACATTTCACTTTCATTAGCTCTAAAATGATTTGAAGGTATATTTTCTTCTAAATTTTATATTTAATTTACAGAATATTAAGAAAATGTTAACAAATATTGAATTCATAATATACTGCCAAAAATTAGTAGTGTGATCATATGTTATTAGTTGTGCTTCATACTGGAGATATTACTAAATAGCAATTCACCTTCTAAGTTCTCTTTCTCTATGCTGGTTTCTTTGAATATATGTATTTCTCAACTGCAAAAAGACTATCTTCTCATTTCCAGGAACTTTTGGGGAATGAAAGGTTAATATTATAATACTCTGAGTTTTGAGGATGCAAAGCACGATGTACAAAATCATGATGTTGTATGGGCATTTTTTTAAGCCTTCATGTCCAATCTTTGGAAATGAATTTAGTTCCTATGGAAACTTCTCACTCTGTAAGTAGTGCCCTTATCCACAAGTGAAACATAAGATCAATTCAGAGAATGATTTTCTACTTTTATAACATGGGCTGGGAAATGGACAATAGGAATATGTGTAGTTGTGCTCTTTGGCTGCTGTGCCAGTTCGTATTAGATTGTGTTTGAAAACAACCTTGCAAATGTCACCATCTGTGCTTCACTTTGAGGCCAGCATAGGTAAATAGGGGTTAGTAGACGTTTCAGTGGTGTAGATTTTTTTTCTTATACCACAAGTAGTAGCTTCTGAGGAGGCAGGGGATAGGAAAAATATTTGGAAGAAAATTAGCTTTGGGGAGTGTAGAAGAAGAGAGACTCCTGGTCGACTCCTTGGAAAGGTTGGGTTTGGCAAGGTTTGGAGTAGAATTCATGTTGATGAGCATGAAAGGAGGCAGCTGAGGGCAGAGATTATTGGAGGATCTAGTAACAATAGAACAGGCAGGATGTGGTAGATTAGAGGGTGATATCAGAGGAAACTGAGGAATAGTTGAAAGTGAGAAGCATTTCTAAGGAAGAACTAACAATTTCATTGACTTCATGTATTATAAAGTATTAACAGCAAAAGAACCAAACTAATGCAAAATGATGAACTAATATTGCTATCGATGAAACATGGAAAGAAAATCTTACTTGAATAAATAATGGAAATAATAAATTAAACATATCCAGCTGATGCTTAGTGTAGAGATCTTAGAGGTACAAGGATTCCAAGTGCATCATCAGATCTAGCCTTGGCTTCAGACAGGAAGATTAGTATCTGTGTCTTACAGAAAAGCTAAGGTGCAGTGAAGCCTCTGTCAGAAAGCTGCTGTCAGTGCAGCCACTAGAGAGCCAGTTTAGTCACACACAAATCAGTAGGAAAACCCCAGTGAAGGAAGAATAACTCTGCCAAGAACTGTGGAAGAACAAGAAGGGCAAAGATCTGAGTTTTGGAAATTACTTACAATTAAGAGACAAAAGCAGGTAGGGAGAGAGCAGTTAAAAAGACAGAGAAGGGACTAACGTGGAAGAATTTCGTGGTTGAAGAAAGCTAGGTATTTCAGAGTTTCACATTATGCTTTACTACTAATGCCCTGACCCATGACTTTGATAATTTGGCAGTTTCTCTGACTTTTTTTTTTCTCAAGGGTACTGAAATATTAAACCAGAAGAAGGTCTTGAGCTGAACTTGTACTGAAGATTGATATGTGTAGTGTTTGCACATGGATTGTGAAATCTAGTGTCTCTAGAGTACATTTTTAGTTTTCTAGTTAGTGCTATACAACCCACGGAAATAGCTTTACATTAGGAGTTGTAGTGGCTAGGCATTTGGAAGGAAGGCAAATTTTTAAAGCAGTTTTTCAGGGGATATAAAAATATATATATACAATAATACACAATTGTACTTTTAAATAAGTCATTTCTTAATAAGCAGTGTATGTGATTTAAATATATGCAAAATAGATCTCATCAATTCTGACCACCTATCCAATTCCCCTCTTTAGAAGCAACTGCTACTTATAATTGTGTGTTTTTCAGGTATTATTTCAACATATAAATGCCACAGATTTTAAATTGAACTTGTGTGTATCAGGAGCTTATGCAGAGTAAGTATAAGGTCCTATATTTTGAATGTAGCTTATGCCAAGCTTTGTCCATTTTTCTTTGACCGTTAGCCGAATTTTAGTGTACATCAGTTTGAAGAACAAGAAGAGTGCTTAACCTAGAAGTCCTGGGTACTGGTGCAATGTGAGGCAGTGGCTGTCAGTAAATACACAGATGCAATGCCTTAGAGCAGTGATAGTGAACCTTTTAGAGACAAGCGCCCAAACTGCTGCCCCAAACCCACATATTTATTGCAGAGGGCCAACACTGCCATTAAACCTGAATACTAAGGTTTTAGTTTAGAAAAAATAACTCATACATTAACATCTTTTGTCTTAAAGAAAAAACAGATAACATGCATGCCATAGGTTTGCCACCCCTGCCTGAGACATTTTTATAAAGATTATGTGCTGCTGTGGAAGGACAGCGTGGGATCAGAAAGAGCCCGGGACCCCCTTGCCAGTGTTGAGCCCATCTGTGATAGTGGCTCAGGCGCCACCATGGCCTCCCTCCAGCACGCCCTCCGTTTCTGCAGCTCCACTCTGCTCCTTTTGTCAGGAGCAGGCTTACACTCAAGAGTTCCTGTCCTCGTCTAGCCTCTGCAGTTTCCCCCCTCCCCAGCAGACCACTTCATTCTGCTCCTCCACCTCTCACCAGCCTCATTTTGCGGTGTTCTCACTGCGGACTTCCTGCGTGAGCCTCAGCTACATCCTTCTCCCTATACTTCTTTGTCTTTGTTTTAAAGACTTAAAAACTCACCTGTTTTTACACAGTCTGCCCCGACTGCCCAACATCTGAGCACACCTTCACTCTTCACTGCACCTTACAGGAATTCCTTTATCTGCTTGTAAAACATGTTTAAAAGTATTTTCGCTCTTTAATCTGTATGTAAATTTCTGTATAAACCTTTTTTTACATATCCATTAGTGATATCACTGCCTCCATTTCAACGTTTCTTCTGTCTTCTTTCATTGCCCGTTCTTCCTTTACTCATCTTTCCAGGATGTCTGTCTGTCCCATCTCTCCTTGCTTGAGCCCTTCATGCCTTCAGAGCATCTAAGATTCCTTCCAGTCATCCCTGGCCAGATTTCATCCCTCCCTTTCATATTTTGCCTTTGCCAGATAGATCCCATTAAAGTAGCTCTTATGGTCTTCCTCTTCCTCATTGCCCACAGTGTATATGTGAAGGATATACTGACTAATCCCACTGTCTCCATTCTTGGCTGTTCATTTTCTTCTTTATCAGTGTCCTGCTGTCTGGCTTCTGCCTCCCACACTATACTGAGATTCTTTCTCCAGATTGCTGGGAATCACATCCCAAAGCCTTCCATCAGTCTTCATTCCTTTTGACTGTCCTCTGTTGTGAAACTCTGGTCTCCCCAGACTGCTTACACCACATTATGCGGCTGCTTCTCTTCATGCTCAGTTCTCCCACATTTCATCTTCCTTCCTTGTCACTCCCAAAGCTGTTCCCGAGGCTTATCTCTCCTTCCTGTCTTTTCCACACGTCTTACTAGGGCCTGTAACGTGATTGTAGCCCTGACGTCAGGCTGAGCTCCAGCTGCACGTGTCAGATCATTGAGGAGTGAGGTCATTTCTGCTTGGGCTTCCTGGTGTTACTTGAGCACCCTCAATGTTTTCTTGTTTTGTTTTTGTAGTTGTGGGGATTGGACCTGGTGCCTTTACATTGAGCTACATCTTTGGTCCTTTTAAAATTTATTTTTCTAAATTTCAAGACACAGTTTTACATAGTGGCCTAGGCTGGTATTGAACTTGTGATCCTCTTGCCTTACCTTCCTGAGTAGCTGGGATTACAGGCATGTACCACTATCAGTCCTTAAATTCTCAGAACCCAACCCATTGTGCAATTCTCCTGGTCCTTTTTCTCCTGTGCCTACATGTCCTGCCAGTTACCATGTTCTCCCATTCTCCTTGTCAACCTATTTCATCTTCACAGCTGAGTACTTCTCCATCAACCGTCTAGCCAGTGGATCTCCACTTCCATCCATCTGATCATTCACATGGGATTGATTTCCTAAGATGGCACCTTTATAGATTCACTCCATTGTTGAGAAAGCCTGTGGTTTACCATCACCTGCGGAATAGAACTTGAGCATGCCGTCTCTTACTGGAAGATTCCATGCATCAACCCCTTCCTTCTCAGTGCTACTTCTGCCCTTTCAGCTCTCCACTAAGCTTTAGTTCCTCAAATGTGGAAATTGCCAAAGCCTGGATCTTGATTCAGGCCCTCACAAATACCCTTTGCAGAAAGAGGAGTTCTACTTGGGGCCCTGGGGTCCTTTAGAGGTCTGTTCATTTAGAGGTCTTTTTAAATTCTGTTTCCTCTCTCCCGGGAACTTCCCAGGCTACCCTCAATGAGAAAAGATTGCTTCCTCCCTCAGACCTGTTGTAGCATTTACTGTCTGTTCTGTTTCCTTGGTGCCTAGGTTGTCTCCTGTTACCTGTGACCTCTAGTAAGTGAAAAGCTTATTGGAAAGATGAATTTAGTACCCCCTGCCCTTTTTGGTTCCACACATCCTTTACCACCCCATTCCCAGTGGTCACAACTGTCATGTGCAAGTAGTATTCTTTCTGCCTGGCGGTCCTGCATCCACAGGGATTTCCCATCTCCAAGACCAGTGCTTGAGCATTCTCCCCTTGGAACAATCAGAAGGGATGGGAGACAGACAGAAGTCTTCATTGTACCCCCTCTTCCCGACCATTGCTTCCTCTGCTCATTTTCAACTCTGACACTTAAAGGGCAAATCAGTATGAGTAATTTCTTTCCCTTCCTTGTCACTAAAATAAATACATTTGCACTTCTTTCAGTTAAGGGAACCAGACACATCCCTGCCAGTGTGTATGTGGTATTTGGATCTTGTTTTTAAAATGTAGTGAAAAAAAGAGTCCTACCTAAAGTAATGTAACACATGCTAACAACAGACTTAAACTAGGTCTTAACCTAGTTTTTTTTTGTTTTTTGTTTTTAAAGAGTATGTCACAGTCCTCATTGAGATATGTGACAGTTTTGTATTTTTTTTAAATTAAGCTGTTCTTGACTTGGCATTAAAAGCATTCTCTTACATTTAATCATAGCAGAGAAGAGGGAGGGGTACTGGGGTGTGTTTTCATGTGTGGGCAACTCAAATGGAATTTCACCAAACTTGCCACCCAAGGCTCCCTCAGCTGAAAAGGAGCATAAAAACCTCGTCCCAAGGGGTAATTCATTTTGAAAAATTATAACCACCTAAAAATAACTTAGTATGAATGTACGTGCTCAACTGTACGTCTGCTCAGGGTGCTGCTTTTTATATTGCTTAACAGGAAGATTCTGTGACTCTATGCTATTATATAAGTAGTTGATAAAACATGATATAATAAGATGTATGAAAGTAAATATTCTTCAAAATATGGAATGATTATCTCTGGAGATTATCATTAAATTTTCTCAGATTTTAGGTACATTGCAAATATCCTGTGTCAGAAGACTGGTGCCTTTGCCAAGACTGGTGCCCTGTTCTTTGGCTGTCCTGGGGGCACCAGTTGTTGGCTATTTCAAGTTCTCCTTCTTCTGACCTTGAGGACTTCCTGTAAGAAGAACAGGTGATGAAGGGAATAATGCCCCTTCAAGAACTTGGAACTAAAGTTATTTTTGTAAACTAGTTCCCTGGTCTAGAAGTTGCAGTCTCTTCTTTCCCATGTCCTTTCCAATGGAATAGTTGGAGATTGAGTGAGTTCTTCTGTTTCTGTCCATCTGAACCAATGTAGCCCAAGACTTCTCTTTCTCCTTCAAGATTCCTCTCTAATTCTGGTAAATTATTCTGCTTCCCAGGACTTTTCTCTTTCCCAACTGATCCCGATTCCTCCCATCTCCCTTTGCCTCCAAATCTAGGCACTGACACAGGACCAAAGTATCTGGTTTTCTTACCTGGTTTTCTTCTTTGTGGCAGCATCAATATTAAATAATAGAGTGGTTACAAAAAGCAGTCCTACTAGGATAAATGATGAAAGCTGAAGAGTACTGGTCACACCAACTGAAAATGTTGTGATTAGAGCCTTCCTACCAAGACTTGGCGACACGGGCTTGGGATATAGTTCAGTGGTCAGAATGCTTACCTTGCATGCACAAGGCCCTGAGTTCGATCCCCAGCACAAAAAAAAAAAAAAAAAAAAAAAAAAAAAAAAAAGCCTTGGCGACTGGAGTGGCAACTGGAATACCTCTACATTCTTACTGTTGATAGGGATGCAACTGGCTTCTGGCTTCTGATTATTTCCTTGTGGATTCTCTGGTTGACTCAGAACTTACAAGTTTGTACTGCATACAGCTACTCCCACCTTTCCAAACCAAGCCAGTGTTAGCACCTGTCATGAACACAAACCCTGAGCTTTTGTCCAAAGACAACCCAGGGTGGGGTGTGTGGTTAGAGGAGGGCTTACAGTTACAATGGTGTAGATGCATTCGTTACCCAAGGTCAAAGTCTCAGAGGTCTAGATACACTGGACAGATCTCCCTGCTGGCTTGACAGCTGATTTAAGGCAATTTTGAGGTCAGCCTTCATTTTGCATTCACTGATGATAGATTTCTTTTTGTTTGGTCACTTCCAAAACCAGACCTCTGTTTGCCTAGAACCATATTTATAACATTACTTCTTGATCTCATTATAAGACCTATCATACACTTGTATCTCACGTCCTCCCCCAGACTATGAGCTAGCTGTCATCAAGGATCACATCTTATTCAGCACCTGTCACAGTGGATGCCATGTAATGAATGCTTAATAATCATCTGTGGCTTAATCATATTTGTCGTAGGTATGACTGAGTGGGTGAAAGAATGAATGAATGAACCAACCAGCCTTCATATTTTCTATCCTTGAACATTCTGAAGTATCAGCATGAGGGAATGGAAATAACTCACAAAGCCTTGGGACTAAAATAACTTTGAATTTATATCAGCATAAGTTCAATATATTATATAGATATACATGTTTAAAGAAAATAAATCTAAGCATTGTATATGCTTGTGATTATCATTTTCTAACATGTTTAATTAAAGTTACTTTATAAAGTCAGGAGAGGATAAATGCCATACTTCTCTTTAATAATAATTTTTCTCTTGGCCCTGAAACTAAGATATTCTGTTACTGAAATATTCAAATGGCAACAATTTAGTATGTAACATTACTTGGTCTCATTTGTACATTGATAAATCCTCTGGAGATTCAAATGTAATGTGTGGCCCTGAATATCTTTTCATTCCACTGTTTGCAGATCTTACGAAAGGACACAGGGAATACTTGTCCAAACATAGCAGTTCTTAGAACCAGGGCCACTTCAGTGAACTATGGTTTTTTTCTATTCCTACTATGTGCATGGGAGGAGATCATGTCATGTTTCTACCCAGGGTATATTGTTGAAACTGCTGCTGTCTCTCAGGCACTGTTGTTAACTCACTGGTACCTGTTTTTATTACAGCATCATTGCTTGACATTTATTTTCCAAGCATTGTTTAGAAAGCAATTTTCCAAGCATTGTTAAGAAAGAGAGGGAGGGATAGCTTGTACCTCTAAATAAAGCCTCCTCAGACAGACTGTTGTGCCGTACAATAGCTGTAGAATATGGCCAGATGAGAAGATTTTGGGAGCTTGAGAAAACAGCATCTCGTAAGTACTTGGTCATCCTAAACAAGATGTGATCCGGAAGTTGATTTCAGGTACTTACAGATTGAGTTAATATTGACGTCAGTGTATTCTGTGCCCCAAATTCTACCTAATTATTGCTCCTATTCCAAATACCTTTTATGTAAATAAGAATTAAATTTTATCTCCCATTTAGAGGTAAAAACTCTGATGCACATAGCCCAGGTATGAGTCAAGAATACCATGATGTGGTGGAAAATGAAAATTAGCCGACTAATTGTTTTTTCTGCCTCACACCAGATGCCTGGCTTCACAGATATTTTTCACCTGAATAGATAACTTACTTCTTGTCAAAAACATTGCTACTTGAAGAAAATTTTTTGGAACAAATTTTTTTTCTTTTTTACTAACTTTAAGTTGCCTGTAGTCTTCCTATACCACCTGATTTTTAAAGATTATTTACAAAACAAAACAGTGGGGGGCCCTCACTCTTTGGGGACTCAACAGAGAATGGTCCCATTTTTCTAACTCCAGGTCCCTAACAGGGAGCAAGAACTGTCCAGCTCTTTGCTTATGCTGGGTGAGCCCAGGCAACAGGATTCCACCCAGGTTAGGTGCAGCTGGCAAGATGAGAGGAGGGTTCCTTGTGATGGGTGGAGTAAGAGCTGGCTCCCCAGGAAAAGAAACCAGGTGTTAGGAGAGTCCCGTAATGCCAGAGGACACTACTCTCCATTGACCACCTCCCACACCAGCTGCCATGTGGTCAGGTGCTATTAAATTCCACTCTCTTCCTCAGTTTTCCCTGTCTGCCCTCTCATTTCTTATTATTGAGCAAGAAAGAAAAATATATTGCAGGATTGGAAAGTTTTACACTCAGTTTACATTTTGGTATGTTGGCACTTACATATGTAGAGTATGAAGGCCAGTTGGCGTAAGAACAGTGAATGGGCACATGGCTGCGACAGGACTGCATTGCTATTACAGCTGGGATAGGTGACCAAAGGCCCTTCCTTTGGGATTCTCCTGGATTTAGGACTTGTATTTAAGGTCCTAAAATCTGGAGGGAAGACTGACTGTGTTTTCCCTTCCTACCTTACAGGTCACCTTTCTCATGTGGATCCAGATTATTAGTGTGAGGCTGACATCTTTTTCCACAGCAAACAGATTAAAATTAAAATATTAAATATTAAAGTATTTTCAGATGGATATTGCCCTTTCAAGTCAAGTTTACAGGATAGAATTCTGTGTATAGTCATGTCTCTGTGTCCATGGACAATTGCTTTCAGGACCTTGAGGACACCAATACCTGCAGATACTCAGGTCCCTTATGTAAAATGGCTTAGTATTTGCATGCAAGCTACACACATCCTCCTGGGTACTTTAAATCATCTCTAGCTTACTTATAATACTGAGTAAATGTAAATGTGATGTAAGTAGTTATATACTATATTGTTAGTGAATAAAGACAAAGCAAAAGTCTGTACATGTTCAGTATGACACAATTTGCAAAATACTTTTCTCTGAGATTTGTTAAGTCTGCATGTGCAGAAGACTGACTGTACTCAGTTGTGCATTAGCCAGAGCTGACTGTTTCTTTCATGTCACTTAGTGGAGTTTCTTGCAGTGGTACAGCACTCATGGGTGATGGTATGCTGTTAGCTTGCCTAGTTCCTTGAGCTAAGTACTTAAGCAGGTGTAGCTGAGGTCAGCATTCCTATCCAATGACAGTAAGGGCCTTTGACTTTCTGGGGGGTTGTAATGACAGATAACATAGTAGTTAACATTCTTTGTGTTAGTAATAGCTGTCTATGAGGTTAAAGTCTTCAGTTTTATTTTTTTTAAGAAATCATATTGCAAAATGTATGTGGAAACAGAAAGGCACCTTTTGGAGATATTTTGCTTCTAAAGTATAATTATTGAAATTCGATTACAATTCAGGTAGAAATATCATTAATGAAATGGTTAGCAGTTATTAAGAATGTCAGGAAAGCTTGAAATTGAGTTGTTTTTCAGGTTTTGCATTGTTAGAAAGAGGCTATTTACATTTTATTCAGAAAGCTAATATTAATATACTGTAATATGAGATAAAATTACAAAGTTTAGTAGAAATAAATGTATTTTAGATACTTTCTTCCTTTGTATTACATTTTATAATAGCATTATTATATATGATAAGAGAAATGAGTGGATTATTACATCATTTTAAATACTGGCAGTGCGCCTAGTAGCTTTAGTTTTGCATTTTAAAAGAAAAGTAGAAATCCTGGCCCCTGGGCCTAACATCTAATGAACAGTTTAGTACAAAATAAAATAAGGGCTTTTTTGCATTGCGCCATAGGAATTAAAGACTCTATAGCTGTGTTGTATGCCTGTTTTTAATGTGCTAGACAGGGCTTTATGAGACCACCTGACATCACAAAGTATGCATTATTGGACCCTGTTAAAAAAGTCAGAAATTTCATTTTTGCACTAGTCGTTCACTTTAATTCTCTCTCTCTCTCCCCTTCTATTCATCTTTTCTCTTTCTCTCCCTCTTTCTAGTATTCCATTATAGTATTTGTAGTACTCTCTCAGGGTACTTACTGGTCCAAGTCCAGGGAGAGGATCCTTTTTTGTGTGTGCCTGCACACATGATGAATGACTTGTGTTCCTGAGAGCTTCAGGAATTGTGGCATCTAAGCGATTGTCATTACATGATTTTTTTGCCTTCTGAGTGGAGAGTGGCATGAGAAGACCTATCTCCATATTTTTTCTGCTCTGAAGTTACCTGATCTATACTTGCCATTTATATTAGCAGAACTAAAAAGATATGTGAGTAGTTTCCTAGGAATTTAAAGCTCAGCCTCAAATCAAAGAAGTTTCTAAGACATGAAAGTAAAGGAGGCATCAAGGAAACCAAAAGATAGCTGTACAATAGATAACCACGTGTAACTGTATTTAGAGAGTTGTAAGAGGAGAGTTCTGAGTGTTGTATCATTCACCACCTTACCAAAAATGTTTTCATTTCACTTTGATTAACTAATTCAACTTATAAGAAACTCTTTTAAGGAAATTACCAAAAATAGCGGTAATAATTTATGTCCATCACCAGGTTGTTTGAAGCACTAGAAAATGAGAAACAACCTAAATGTATAGCTTTATATTTTTCTTTCTTTTCCCAAAGTTTTCTACAGTGGACCTGTCAGTGTAATATACTTGAGTATATATTCTTAGATGTCTTTTAAGTGAATATTAGCAGTAAACATTAGTGGGGGGAAAAAAAAAAAAGGTTTTGCCAACTGTTGAATACCTTCCAGGAGTGCTTCTTTTGATTTTTGGTTTTGGGTCTTTGGTACTCCATTTCTGCCCTCACACACTGTCACCAACCTCCTTGACCGTAAGTGTTACTGCAGGAAGGGTCAAGCTGAAGGAAGCTGCTAGTTCTTGTAGAAATGAGGAAGGGATCTGAGATTACAAGAAAATGACAGAGATATACGTGGGGTGGGTTCCCCAGTGATTTCAAGTGACTGCAACTGGATTTTTTTGCTCTGTTTTTATAAATATGTATTTTCAAAAGTTGACTTTATACTACCAATTGCTTTTGGCTAAACTTGTTTTTGATAATTATTTTAGCTTCCTTATTATTGTTCCAAATTCTCCAAATCTATATTTTTCATCTTACTCTTTACATTGTTATTCACCATTTCTTTGTTGAATTTTCTTTACATATAATGAAATTAAATTGTTTAAATGTCATTTGCAACTCAGATTTAATTTTCCTTCTTGTGTATCTTGAAATTCTACCTTTTGTTGTTTTTGCCTAATTATGGTTTTTTCCATCAGCAGTAATGAAAGCAGTCAATAAAAGTCAATCGCTGACTCTATGATTATACAAAGGGTTTGCCATAATGTATATTGGAAATGTCTTTGAAGCCCTTCTCCTGAATGGAAGGTGCTACGGCTTGTGCTTTATGGCCTTCTAATGTTAGGCTATAATCTAATTTAGCATTTTCCCAAAGTGAAAAGAGTGCATTAGGACAGCATAACAAGCATTGTAGATCAATACAGAGGCAGGGCTTTACCCTTGCAGATTAATCCAAGAAAAATGTACCAGAGTCTCCTCCAGGAACTGAGGGACAATTATGTGGATTTCCACCACTCTTTCCCTCCCTTTCAATCTAATGGTCAATACAGGTTGAAATATGTAGAAAAAGAATTTCAGATGATAGCTGTGTGTGTGTGCGTGCACATGCGTGCATGCACGTGCGCGCACGCACGCACACACACACATCAAGAAAGACTACCGACAGGAAATGAAGGCCCCTGGAAGTGCGAGGTAATATTGATTTGTGGTGATAAGAGTATATTTTGACATATTTCAAATCATAAGTAACTCAAGTACTTTAACTTATTTGACTAATAGCTCAGCTCAAGGTAAATACTTATGTGCAATTTATATTTAAAACCTCTTCATATATAACTTACATTACCTCTTTTTAAGAAGTTCATGCTATTCTATGAATTATCCATTGCAAAATAGTCTTTGTAGAAGAAAAACACCATGTGTGTTCTTTTTGATGTGCAGATCCTCACTTTACCGCTGCTGCTTCTTGCATGTTGCTGGGGGAAGGGCCGTGTACCTTGGTAAAGGTTGTTCTAGTCTTTCTCATCCTCTTTCCCCTGCCTTTATATTTAGGATACAGTGCAGACAAAGCCAGTTATCAGCACTGGGATGGAATGTAACTCTGCTTTCCTATGAACCATTAACATCGTTAGTCGTGTCTTTGCTGTCTCCAGCTGACCTGATGCTGAGTCATACTATGCTGGACGTTTATCCAGATGTGGGTCTTGCTCTAGTGAGGTGTCTGTGCCTGTGCGCTTGAAAGCACAGCTGACCTCTTTTAAATGCTGATGTGCATGGTAGGGGATTAGGGAAGTCTGTCCAAAACATTCACAGACATCTAAACTTTGAAACCTTAAAAACAACTGAAACTTCTGGGATTGGATTTAAATTCTGTTCTTAGGTATTTGACAAAGCAGCAATGTAATGAGTGAAAAAGCAAAAGTAATATATAAAATTTGTGGGATTCCCTCCTCCATGTCTGCTTTCTTTAGAGCATAGTAGGAAGTAAATTCCCTCAGGGACCAGTAACATGGCTTGCATTTCTATTCCAGCAAAATATATATTAGCTTCGTATGTTGGATAAAAGTAATGAGGAGACAAATTGTCACCCAGGGGTTTCCATATTGATGGGAAATATTCCTCCTGTGTTCCCTAGGGGTTTTTTAGAAGCCATTAAATTTAAAATAATGCTATTTCAAGATTATATGGAAATAACAGATTTAAAATTCAAGGACAGAACAGATAAAAAAAAGACTGGAAGCATTTTATGTTAAACAAAACTAATTTGAAGAAATATGATTTCCTAGATTTAAAGTGATAATTTTATGTATTTTCATTCTGTGTGTTCAGTTCTTATAATCCAAATCCCCCTACCATATTAACAAGAATCTTTTATTTTCATATGTATAATTCATTTTTGTTATTTTGTTATTATTTTTCAAGTATATAAGCTTTTTTGAAACATTTACATTTAGTATAGCATATTAACTGTGAATAATCTAAAACCTGAGATTTTTTAAAACATAATTGTAGATCTTTAACCCAGGGAATTTTATTATGTTTTCCTTTTACCCATTTGTACTCATTCAGCATATTTATCTTTTACTTCTGTAAGAGATATCCATATCTAATAGCCAATGTCAGAAAGAAAATAAGACACACTTCTTAGAATTTGCATTCTAGTAAATGTAGGCTAGTAAATTGCACTAGACCGCACGTGTGTGGTAAGGGATGTTAATACAGGACTAGAGGGTCACCTTAAAAGGAATGGTAGACTCTGCCAGCAAGGGCAGAGCTAGTGAAAACTATAGTAGGTTATGTTTGAGCTAAGTATTGAAAGATGATTAAACGTGGGTGGAGTTGGGGGCGGAGTATTCCCAAAGTCAAGAGCAGCATGAGCACAGAGGTGAGGAGAAATGTGTGAGGTGACCCTGAATGTGACGTGTGGCTGCAGCAGCATATGGGCAGAGATGGAGGCTAAAGGGGAAGCAGGAACCCCATCAGGAAGAACTGTACCTGTTGCTCTGTATTCTATTTAAGAAACAGTAGGGAAGGTACTGGCTTGAATTTATGTAGTAGAAAGAACCCTCTGGAAGACGTGTGGAACAGGAATAGAGGACAAAAGCCAAGAGATAGAGACCAGTCCGGAGGTCCTAGCTTGAATCCAGGACAAAAGTAATTTGAGTATAGAGGAGGAACAGACTGGGGATCTCCAGCATTATGACCTGCCAGATGTGGGAATGGGGGAGGGAAGTTAGGGCTCTCAGGTTTCTGCCTCAGGGGTCCTGGATGCAAAGGACTGCCACCATTCATAGAATTTGAGTTTGGTTTTAGGAAAGGAGGTTATAGTGTCCAGAGTAACTTGTAGTGGCATCACTTAAGTAGAACTAATTTCCTAGAATTTATTTACTCTATACATTTTTATCATGGGAAAAAATTTGGATGTTTCTTTAAAATGTGAAGAAAATTATTTCATTAAATGTTTTCCTGCATTTGCAACACTTTTATTTAGCATTTTATATATTCTCTCTTGGTATTTATATTCTGAATAAAGACTATTTGTCTCAGTGGTGCCTGTTTTTGTTTTTAGGCGGTATGAGTATCATCCAGTCTGTGCTGATCTGCAGGCCAAAATACTCCAATGTTACCGTGAGAACACCCATCAGACCCTCAGCTGCTCTGCTCTGGCCAGCCAGTACATGCACTGTGTCAATCATGCCAAACAGGTGGGTGTGTGAGCTAAGCTACCTGGGGTTCCCGAAGTGTAAAAAGCCCAGTACTCTGGGGCAGGGATAAGGATTTATATGTATAGAAAAGCTTTATAAACTCAGAGTCCTCCTCATAATAAGTTAGTTAGGTCTTAACTTCCATCCAGATCATTATAAGAGAGTCTGGATTCTTATTTTGTTCAACACATTTACTTGTAGAGAAAAAGAGTCTGTTAAAAGTACACATTTATCATTTGCTCTGAACCTTTTGTCTGCTAATAATTGTGTCCCCAAACTCATTGCCTCACACTCCTAGATCAGTATTCAAAACCAGCAAAAAGGAAGGCTATAAATTAAGTGTGCAACAGCTTTGAGTCCATAAGCGGTAGACAGTCCTATAGCCTTCAATTCCTAGCCAGTCCTTCTGCCGCTTCGGTAGAGGCTACTCAGTTGAGCAGGAAAAGGGAGACCAGAGATAGAAATTTTGAAATAATTTTCCTGGCTTTCATATATTTCTTTTGACCGTTCTTATCAGAATAATACAATGTTCACAGGACATGTATTTTCTCTAGTTTATGTACTTTAGAAAGCTCATGATAACCTTAAAGCAAATTAACAATTCTATCAGGTCACATAATTGCCCATCATTTAACTGTTTTAACAGTCAGATGTGGGTGGTTCTGAGAAACAGAAATTGTTAGAAACTGTGGTTCTTTCTGCTGACATACTCCCTAGAGCTGACCTTCTAACCCAGCTAAATCTAGTGTTTGAGTTACACAGCATGCTTTCTGCAGTCCGGTTTGCTGTCGTTATAATAGCACCACTTACTGTAAATTTCTAACACTCAATAAATCAGATGGGAGGGTTGGTATTGTCTGGATAGCTAGAAAACAACAGTTAACACTAGTGGAAAAAATATACTTAAGATTAAAAGCCTGTATTGTCTTTAAAAGCCCGGTGGCTTGCAGCTTTTGTCTGTTTTTTGCTTGTGGCAGCCTTGTATAACTCTCAGTATATGCCAAGGATTCTTTTCATTAAAGGTCTTTGGTAGATGCTATGTTGCTAATGTTAAGTTAGTGTATTTTATTTGTCAGAAACAGCTTCTAAATATGCTTTTAATAAGCCCCAAACCTTCAGTATTAATGCTACGTGAAGCATTGGGTCTTTCAGATTGACTCACGGGTTTTTCTAAGTTGATAATAGTGCCTTATTGAGTACTCTAGTGGATAGTTGGTAGAAAGAATGGCTGTGACAAGTGCATGTTTCAACACTGGTATCATTTAGTGTCTCTGTCCACAGTACAATGTGTAATGTTGCCAAAAGGACAACTGCAAAGGCATTTGGAGCATTGACTCCAACCTGCCTGCCTCAGTTGTGTTAAATCACCTACACTTATTCCCATGAGATGAATGGTACATGTTTATGGAATAAAACAAAATTAACATGTGACAAATGCAAATATGCCACATGGTACAAGAGAGTTAGAACCTGGCAGGGATTTGTATCCAATCCCTATGTTTTACTAGTTCTGTGACCTTGAGACTTGATTTTTCTTGCCTGTGAATTGTGACAGTATTGTGAGGATTACATTTATACAAAGTACTCAGTAAATAATTCCAAAAGAGACCCTCCCCTTTTTCCTCATTCCTGAGTCTGCCATATCCTTTAGTGTTATTTACAGGTAGTATGTTTGAAATGCCTTTTGTTTTCACAGCTCTTATATTCAGCCATTAGGAAGTTATAAGGTAATAGTAAAAAAATAAAGGTCCAGAAAACACATATTTTAAGATGGACATCATTGAAATGGGCAAGAACCAAGAAACACCACCACTTACATTTCTGCAGAACTTGACAACCTAAGATGTAAATAGAGATGGTTTTATTTTCACCATTTTACAGTTGACAGCACTGAAATCCAGGGAAGTCATGACGGTAAATTTAACAACTAGACCAAATGTACCTTGCCATAAAAAACAAAACAAAAACTTTTTTTCAGAATGAAGTGATGTTTGGTTTTGAATGAGAATGGAATCAAATTCAGTGGCTAGATTCAATGTTGACCTTATGGGGAAATTTGATTCAGTTCTCATCCAATTCGGTTTAGGACCAGAATCCTGGGAAGAATTAAGTTCATGAACTGAGATATGGTTGTGGTTACTTTTCCTGGGATATCAGGTTGACCTTTTGTTTCTTGTGAAGTTTGTCTAATGTCATGACCCCAGTCTACCCCTTTGTTAGGAAAGACTTGGGCAGTATATGTGATCCTCACTATCGTAGTGATTCCTGATGGGCCACTTCCCTTATACTTTCTGTTAGATCCAGAGAACAGGCTAGACATGTCAACATGACAACAGCCCATTAGGTCCTGTTGTCCATTTCCAACATAGCACAAGTTTTCCCCCGAGGAATAATTCCAGTAGCCAAATCCACTCCTTTTAAATGACTCATAAGACTAAGCTTTCACAGCTTCCCTTGGGCACTGTTCTAGAGACTAATAGATTTTACTGGTAGGAAAATTTCCGGATGTTCTGTAGCTTTACTTTTCCTTTCTTCTTATTCATCTACTTACATCAATCTTCAGCTATTCTTAAACAATTTCTCATGGGTTGACATGGGACATTTTGACTGTTATTTCCAGTATATTAAGTTATGTGTTCTTCATTAGGGTGAAGTGATATTAAATTGCTTTAATTATCATTTCTAAGACTTAAAAGCTACCGGATAGATACATGAGATGCAGCGTTTAAAAATGAAGAGCAGCAGTTGACACAGATTTCTGTGTCTCTTTTTCCTCATATCTGCTTAGCCTCATAATTCTCTTAGCTCCCCACGATTAAATTATTTCTCCTTTCCCTTAAAAAGCCTGGCTCCTGTTCCATCTCACTACACTTGCCTTACATGGGACCATGGAAAGAAAGGAGCAAGGGAAGCCTATAATATTTGTCGACTAGTGAACCAGAATGTGCTCAAGTGAAGGGTATAGAGAGGGTTAGCATCCAGATTTTTATTGCTTCTGCCCTCTACAGAGTAGGGTTATGGGGAAATGCTGTTGCTGACACCCTGATCTAATCATGGTGACTAGAGTTTCAGTTTCTTTTTTGGTGAACTGAGGGTTTGAAGTAGAGGATGCATGAGTGCCTTCCAGGAGTTATGTTATTCTAGGACTGACTCTACTTTTGGATGAGAGGAAGAGGTGCATAATAAGCACATGTGTTAATGGGCACATTCAAGTGATGTAGCCCCTTCAACACAAGCAGCATCCCTATTTTTGAGACCTCTAGATTTTTGTGACTTTGCCTCTTAGATTTTGCTATTAACCTTAAACTCAAGAAGATAAGCTGCACTTGCTGTTGGTCTGGCTGCTGCCTGGCCTCTCACAGCGACATGCCCTTCCCTTGAGTTCACACCCCTGACAGCTCTGGAGAACCCAGAGCCACAGAATGAACAAAGAGGTGATAGAAACATCCTGTCGGTTTCTCCAGCATAAGTAAGGTGTAGAATATTTATCACAGCAATGCCTGGCAGAATGTAGACTGCTGGCTAATAATCTGCATAGAAAATGCGGAATACCTTGGCCAGCCCCAGCTCGTGCTATACTGAGATGCCTCTTACCCTTTGAGGTATGGACCAGGGGAGGTAGGGTATTTTGGAGATGGAGGAGGAAGCCAGCATCAGAAGAACTAGGGAGACTAGGATCAGAAGCAAGCACTGGCCCAGAGGGTCCCCAGAGGCAGTGTGGGGCCTGAAGTCAGATGATGGGGTAGTTGGGAGTTCATAAACATAGCAGAGTTTTAAATCAGTAAGAAGGCAATAACCAAACATTCATTCCAGCTCAAGGAAGGACAAAATTAAGTACATCTTGTGAGTTAACCCTCCTCCTTTTGGACCTGTGCGTCCTATTGACCTCTTTAGGGATATCAGACAAGAGTAACCTGGCTGCATTCACGAGCATGGGGTCAAGACTTCAGTAAATGTGGCTAGATCACAGTATGACATTATCCATCCCAAGGCTGGTGCACCTGTCCAGTCTTCTCATTTCTAAAATATAAATGACATGTCCAATACATAGTTTACCTGCAGAATAGAAGACCACAATATTGGTACATATAGAGGGATTTGCCCTGCAAATTGCAGTCATCCTTCTTAGAGACAGTGTATTTTATCTCTCCTGTAAGTTGGATTTGTGTTTGACCAAGGCGCCAATATTTCTTTTATTATTTTAAGTGTAAAGAGGATCTGAAAACAGAGTAGTAGCTTAAAATCAGGGTTCTATTTCATGGTTCTCATCTGAACTCTGCGTGACATGTAAATGATTTAGTAGACCAGGCTGAGGGAGCTAGATGCACCATGCAGATGATATAACCAGCCTCACTATTTCCCTTGTACACTTAGCACCTGGAGAATATGACTCCTAGATGTGGCAGAGCCTGCTCTGAATTCCAAACCCAGCTCTTTCTCTGTAATGTAAGATCATGAATATGGGTGTACCTCACTATCACATGGGGTTGGAGGTTCTGATTAAGAAGGTTGGAGGTGGGTCCTGGGCACCTAAACTCTCACCACGTGCCCCAGGAGACTCTGAGAAGCATAACTGTAGATCCCATTGGGTGGGATTGCACTGAGTCTTTCAGAAGTCCTACCATGTCTGTGTGTTTTTCCTCTTCGGGGAAACAAGGAAATGAGGAGTTGTCACTGTCTATCCATCCAAGAGGTCTGATCACACCAACCCTAGGAATGCATCCTCCGGCTTGAGAACACACTGGAAGATGACAGGAGAAGAGAGCAGGAGCCCCTGAAAAAGGAGTCCTCTTCTCTCCTCTTCTTACTTCCACTGAAACTGTAGGAGCCATTCATGCTGCACTGGGCAGGAGTTAGGGTCCCCTGACTAGCTCACAGTTGTGACTAGACCCTCTCACAGCTCTGTTGTTTCCAGGCACCCTGCTTTGCACTAAGGGGATGGGTTCTGATGTACATGCCACGTGCCTTCAAAGAGCTCAAAGACGAATCCAGTTTAATTCTGGGAAGACCCACAGGAGCATGTTTTCATTGTGTTCGCCTTCTTTTTCATCATCACCTAATGATATTTATTCATCTCCCAGCTGGGCTGCCACTATGCAGGATGACACAGAGGTGTTTCATAATAGACTGCCCACCCTTCTGTGGGGCTGCCTTTTGAATTTGGAGACACATCAAAGCAAACTAAATTCCAAACTTTAAACGTGTTACCCCAGCCTCTTCCATCATAAAAATCCTTTTCTAAACCACTTTGTGAGAGTAATAGTTTGCTTTATGACATTTTCTCTTTTTTTAATCTGAGTCTAATAGAAGAAATATTACCATGGTAATAGATTTTCATTTTTCTTAATAGGTATTTCTTTTCTAGTGCTCATCCTTCAAGAGTTAGAACTGCAATATGTTGGTGTTTTGTCTGTTATTGCATCAAGTTGTATAAACAGTTAATTACTTGTAACTTAATCTGAATATTACACAGAGCATTTGTCATCGAAGATATAAAACAAGATCCAAGCAGAGAAAAGTTAAGTTGTGTTTCCTCCAAAGCTGGAAGAACAAAAAACAGACCTGGCTTGGGGGAACAAACAGACAGACACCGAAGACAAAATAAGTTAGCTAATCAGATTTTCTGGTAGTGAAGAATGGTGCTCAGTGCACAGGCAAACCTGCATGTGTGCTTCTTGTAAATTGAATTTATAGATTACTTTTCTTTCTTATCTTACAATCGCCTCATTCTCTCTTTTTCCTCATCGCAGCTCCATTCTCTTCCAACCCCCACTTTTCCTGTCCCTGTTTAATGAAAATTCAGGTACCAGGTCTGTGTCCAACTCAGGATGCACTGCCCCGTTAGTTTCCCCCAGTTATGTATGTATAGACCTTCCTGTGTCTATACCAGCCTGATTAGGTTAGAAATCTTGGGGAGATGCAGAGGAAGCTCAGACAGAGAGAAGCACTGAGTGGTGTCTTACACACACACACACACACACACACACACACACACACACACAATTCTCTTTGTTAAGATTGCTTAGCAATCCCGTTGCCACAATTTCTCTTAAATATACAGAGACATCCAGTAGCTGGCACCTTTTGAGGACAGTCATTCCCTGCAAGAAAACTGCACTTCAGAAATCAGTTGGCAAGATTACTGTGTAACAGAAATATTTGAGGAAAGCAGTTAAAATCTTTTTAATAAGTGGAAATGACACACCATCTCAAGTCTCCAGGGCGCTGTCCATGCCTGCAAGCTGCCAGTTGTTCCTCAGTGGCAGGAACCAGAAAGAGACTTGAAGAGAGCAGTGGCAAAGCCTGAACTGTTCTCTCCTTTCCATAATTTACCTAGTTGTTTACAAAGGGTTTCTGCAGGCCCAAATATATGCATGATGAGCAAAAGCAAGGAATTTCTTTCCCTACATTAAGTGTTAGAAGTTCCTTAAATGAAGGAAGTAACTGTAAAACTTGCGAAGCTTCTCATTCTTCAGGGAATTTCCTATGTTAATTTATGCGGTGTTAAATTTATGCAGTGTTGAAATTCAGCCCAACAGCATCTACTTACAGAACCAATCCAAAGACTATGGGAGACCCTATAAGGTAGAACCCAAGACCTTACGCGATCTGAGTGGGTTTTACTGTGTGACTATGATGTAGTAATAACACAGAATGTTTTATCAATCTATTCATCTTTTTAAACATTCAACTTGACATTGTCTTTGTTAATGTCTCTGACAGCAGTGAGGCAGTTTTGTACCACTTCTGCCACCCTTTGGTGGCAACTCAGTGTAATTCAACAGCAGGTTTATAACTGAGATGTAGAGCTTTCTTTTGGTTTCTCCAAGGGGTCACATACAGATCCAATGAGCCTCTGAACTATCTTTGAGAATTTGAATTTTGACACACATAGCAGGATATGTGGTGAATGTGGTTAGAAGGGTTATGTGTTTTATATTTGTCTACCTGTGTTCTAGTAGTGTCTTCACATGAGACAGGCTTGCTGATCCACAGCCCGGCCAGGGCCAGCTTGTACTATCTCCAGGAGACCCAAACATGTTAGTATTACACAATTTGTCTGAAAAAGTACCTGTCTTTATTTAGAGAAAAAGAATGGTTACAGAATCTCTAAGCTCTCCAAAAACCCTTGAAATATCACTTTAGTTATGTATAGTAGCTGTGGATTATTTTACAACATTTGAAAAGAGGCAGATTGTCACATGGCTATCATTATAACCTATGGACCTTAAATGATAGGAAGAGGTACAGCTGTGCAACTTGACCAGGCAGACACCAGCTTAAAGTTCCCATTGGTGTGTTCAAGAACCTAGTGACTCTGTAACCTCTACGTGCACACTAATCAAACAGCATCACTCATAAACAGATCACTTTCTTCAGTAACTACTCTTAGATGGGCTCTTACAGAGCGCCCATCCACGTCATTGCAGAAACACTGTGATGTTGCCAGGAGGGTGTCTGAGTCTTGCATAGTAGCTGCTCGGTATTTTACTTTCCTGAAAAACACAGAGCTCTTGTGATGATAGACACAAGATGCCTCCCATCCTGGTGTGTGTGCTACAGAGCACCCCTGCCAAACAGAGCCTTCCGGTCCTTCAGCTTTGTCTTTGCTGTTTCCTCTGGACACATCTAACTTTTGTGACTTATTTCCTATTTGACTAAATCTTTTCTTCCTGCTTCTCTGTGTGCTCTCTCTAGCTAGTTTGTCTGCTTTTAAATCTATTCTTTGATGCACTATGCAACACAGACGACTTAGAAATCTATACTCATGAACATTTTGGAATAATCTGTAGGATAATTTGTCCACCTTTTTTGCTTCTGTGATTCAACATACTCTCCTGTTTACCTTTCCACTTTGTCTTCTGCCCACTTTTCAATCTTGCTTTTCTTTATTTTTAATCTTAAATCTCTAGAGACCTTTGTCCTCTCTTCCAAAGCCCATAGCTTAACAGGCATTTTCATGTGGAGTGTATCACCCCAAATCATCTAAATCACAAACTCAAAATTTGTCTTCCTCTTTCCCTCTTTTCTGGCTCCTCCCACTGACCACCTTATTCTCTTGGTGACCCTCTACCTGTACCTCGGGTCTCACTTTCTGTCTTTTTCATCCCATGTCTCTTGGTGGCTCCATGTATTCCCTGTAGTTTCTAATCTGGCCCTCACTGGTCTTCCTGCCTCCAGACTGTTCTCTAAGGGTATCATCATATTTAACTTTATTAGATGTCATTCTTCTATTTAAAAGCTCATTTCTGCACTACCCCCCCCCCCATGGCCAGCAGGGAGCATCTCCTCCTGGGTCCATTCTGGGCCCCTCGTACACTCTTTCTCTCTGTAAATCCTACGTACACACTCTTTCCTTCAGTGAGGCTTATCTTGCTCCTTCCCCTTTGGGAATTGGGCTGATTCCTGCCTCTGAATCTTTGCCTCTGCTTGACATCTCCCTGTCCTCTCCTCAGACCTCTGCCTGCATTCTGTCTGTGATCAAAGTTCATCTGAGAAGCCTTCCCTGATTGCTCCAGCTACAGAAATGTGCCCTCTGTGTTAAGCAGAACTACCCTCTTTTGAACTGTTACCTTTTCTGGACGTAACCACAAGAAACTGGAAAAAACTACTTTTTTCTCAGATATGCTTTTGTTCCTTTTGAATTTTTTTACTATGTGCATTTATTGCTTAAGATGGTAAGTGTTAGTTATATTTAGCAAATAATAAAAATTAGCAGATTATTACCCAGCATTATTCTTTAATTTCCCGTGGTGTGTATGTGACTTCCCATTCACTGAGTGCAGAGAGAACCCACAGGAACTCAGCTGAGAGCTAAACACTGGGGTGGCTGGAAGGTGAAGGCCAGAGGAAGGCATGAACCTGTGAACTAATTAGAGGCAGCCTTGGGCCTCACCCACCCTCTTCTGGAGAACTTCAAAACTAAAGGGATGAAGATCACTTTTTTCTTCTTAAAGATCTCTGAGAGTGAAGTATACCCCCTGGCCTAGCAGCTATAGAATTGTAATCTGATAGTTAAGACTTCTTCCTATCCGCCAGCCTCCATCCATACGCATAACTAAGTTGAAAGTAGAGGCGTCTCTGCATTTCAGAAACAGGTTCCAGCCTGCATCTCTGCCCAGCACTGCTGAGGTCTCTGGGAGAGACTGTGCTCCTCAGCTGACAGCTTCTCCCACAGAGCCCTCAGCTGCGATCCCCGCTCCTCCACTTCCTGGGCTGGTCTCCCTCTGTCACTGTGGCCCGGCTTCCACATGCCCCTGCAGTGAGGGGCATGCGTGCTCACCCCCACCACTTCATCCCCCACCTTCTCCCACCATCCAGGCCACGATTCTTTAGGGCATTCTTCCAATGGCGCCGGCGGAGAGGGGTCCTTGGAGAGTAGACCTGATACAGCACCTAGTGTTTATTAGAGTACAGTAGTAGTATTTTGAGGCCAGTAAGCATATGCCTTGTTTTATGTTTTTGAAGTAGATATTTGAAAAGCAGTCTAAATCATCCTAAGTAGTTACCTGCCATCCGCCTGTGCCTTGCACCCTTCTTTCTGGTAGTACAACTGATGCTTTCTGTTTCTCTTGCAGAGCGTGCTGGAGAAGGGAGGATAAAAATCAACTTTAGAACATGCAAAACTCCTTCAACTTTAATTCCAGAAGTGGAACATTTTTTTTCCGAGTAAGAAAATAATGCACTTGAAGAGAACACCACTAAAGAGAAACACCAGAAAATGACCTCAAGAGCATCATATCATGTTTTGATCAACAACACTTTGAGAAGGCAAAGTCTAGATCAGGAGTCAATCATCAAAGGATACTGTTCTGTACCAGTAAACCCAATTTATGAAAAAATAAAAGAGAAGGGTGGTGCTCTCCACCTTTTTGTACTTCCTATTCAACTTCTACCAGCCATAAGATCTGTCATTTCACACCAGGCTCCACCTTCTGGAGATTTCCACTGTAACAAAGCTGGGAACAGGTGGGGAGGCCGCACTAACTGGAGTGGGGAGAGGAAAAGGCAAAGAAGCACGGAGCTCCAGGCAAGGTGCTGCGTGTATTTGCCTAGGCTGTGGTTTGCTGTTTTTCTCTCTTCCTTTTCTTCTTTGACTATCTAAGAGCTATTTCATTTTAACTTATTGTGGTGGTCATGCAAGTAAGAGAAAAAGGAGAGAAAATGTTCTTTTACTGGAATGATGTTTATGATTACAAATGAAATAAGGCATTTTTATCAATATAAAAGCAACCTTGGCTTATGCAACCTCTAACATGAATACTGACAACTTTACTCACTATCAGTAATAAATGTATTTTCTGACAAAAACTGACTGGCATTGTAGCTCGGGACCTCAAACATTCTTTTCGCTGGGTTAGAGGCATATGGGAATTGGGCTGATTTATAGAGTTACTAATTTGCATTTGTGCCATATCTTTCCTGTAAAAATTGCTCAAATATATGTGGTACAGCCTGAGACAGGCACGTGGCACCTACAGCGTGCCCCAGGTAGGTGGAATTCAGTAAAATGCTCACAAACTGCATGAAACTCCCTTTCTTTGGGATGATTTAAGTAATCCTGCCTGGGGCAAGAAGCAAATTAGATAACCTTGGGTAGGACTTTCTGACCCTGAGATACTAGGAAAATGTTTTAAAAATCAACATGTAAGCTTCACCTCTTTCCAATTTCATTGAAACATCCAAATTACAGTTTTTCCTTTTCTGCAAGGACTGAGATTCAACCTTGGATTTGAGTGAGATGGAAGCTACATGGGAAGAAGAGCCCTTCCAAATAAGAGAAAATGCTAGCGCTCTGCAGTATCATCTAAATATCATTTGCCATATAGAATTTTTATTTCATTTTTTGTTACAGAGAGAGATTTTGGCAAAATGATTAAGAACACAGGCTCTGGAATAAAGTGCGTGTGTTTTGACCAGGTCTGCTGCCTCCCTGCCATGGGACCTACCCAAGTCACCTCACCTACTACACCAGTCCTTCTTAAGGCGCCAGTAGAAAAACGTATTTTTAGGTGCAGAGTCAAAATGTGTAGCATACTTGGTTACCCAGAAAGTATTGTGAGATTTAGAGAAAGTCAGGACAAACTTGTGATGAGACAGTTTCACCCAACCCATGTAAATGTAGCTGGCTTCTTGAGGTCAAGTCTCTGGCTTCCATCTGAATGACGTCTTCGTGAACACATGGCAACGCAGCTGTGGCTTGATGCCAATTCTGAGTGACATATCAGACCCTCCTTCCAGAATTACTGAGCTGCTCAGAAGTTACTTTACTGTTTAATGAAGTGGATTTGTTGTTGTTGTTCAAGAATTTTGTTATTAGGTTTTCTTTTGTGGTTTTTTTTAATGGTGCAAAATATGCTGAGTTCATTTAAGTGTAAAGGCATCATTGATAACTCAAGCAGCACAGTTTGGCACTGTCAGGATGGCATCCAGGTAGCTGCCTGAGAGAAATAATAGGTACACAAAAACAAATGTTTACATGCTGACTTGCTAGAGTGTTTGCAAATCTGCTAACTCACAAATTCCCTCCTATACTGTGTTGTTTTGCAATTTAGAGCCAAGAACTTGGCATATCCCAGGCTGCCAGTCTTGTCGCTGGCAGAGAAATGTAGCACTGAAGTATCAGGGATTTAAAGCTAGTTAATCTATAGGATGGAGGTGTTTTGTCAGGCCATCTCTTTCGCAGCACTATGGCTATTCATTTATCATTTGGGTACACACAGTGACTGCAAGGGAGAGAGGGCAGGACTTTGGAGGAAATCAAAGAATGAGATGATGTGTTTTTCTGTGCTTTTGTAGACCAACCTATTGATGGCATCACCTCTCTGTCCAGGCCAACAGCTTGGGAAGAGTGGTGCATTTACATGAGATTCATGGAGTGATAGGTTCCAGTCAGTTTCTCCATGAAGTAAAACACACCTTGAACCACCGTGGCTTAGTTCAGGAAGCCATGAAGCATAAAGAACCTTGAAAGCTGGTCACACATCATCATACTCAAAAATGCCTGATGAATTTATAGAAGACAGCTGAATGGAACCACCACAAAGTCGTCTCTTTGAGAACCCGGTAACTTACAACAGAAAACTTGTCACCACAGAATGGTTTAAAGAATCATTGACTAATCCTCATTAATACCAACACTTGTGGCCTGCTGGTCAGCCAACAAGATTCTTCCCACAACCGTTTTAAGCAAGGTTGACTTAGAGCTGAATAGCAGCCGTGTCCTCAACTTCCCTGGCTTAGCAGTTGGAAGGGTGTGGCTCTTTGCTTGATATCCTTGGGCCCACAGCATTAATTGCTTTTGCCAAAAAGTTACATTTTCATGAGCCACAAGAGCTGATTTTCAAGATGTAAGAATTAGAACTACAAAGTTGCACTTATTTGGAGGAATTAAGTTCGAGACCTATTGTACCAACATAGCAATGATGATTCACAGCAATATATTGTATTCTTGAAAAATTAATAAAAAGAATTAGAGCAGTCGAACAATTGAAAGGACAGCAGGAACTCACTGTGATTCAAGCAAAGTGAAATGGAACATTGGGGCCTGTTTTGACTTAATATTCCTGAATGGCTGATACTTGGAATGAACAAGTTAATATTCATTCATATACCCTCACTGCTCCCTCCCCCAAGTTTTCTTCTATAGATGCCACTTCCTCCCTGTTCCTGGGTCTTTCTCCCCTCCTCCAGGCTTTTCTGTTTAAACTTTTATCACTCCCTTTTACATACCCTGGAGGCCACGTCCTGGGCTCCCCACTGTTCCCTTCTCACTGTTGCACTTCAAGGCAAGCTGCTTCTCCTCAGGGTTCTCACAGTAAGAGGCCTGCCTGTGGTCCTTTTCATTAAAATGTGATTTTTGATACTTCCGTCTTCTCCAGCCTCCTCACTCTTTAGTATGTATTTAGTACTTCCTCTCAGTTAGTAATTACGTTTGCAGTTCTTAATGTATAAATCAAGTGAATGGAACTTTAATTCTCTGAAAAGAAAAACTACTCATGTTTAGTACCTGTGCCTTTGATTTTGCTTTTCCTGTAATTTATGGTCTTGGTTAGATTTAAAAACAGTAAGCCCATCACTGGTTGGAGGGGTTTACTGAGTGGCCGGGCAGTGCCCTGTGGAAGATGTGCAGCCAGTTTGTGCAGTTGAGACCCGTGATCTGAACCACTCTGGGAACAGGTGATCAAAGCAACAGTGCTCCATTAGCTGCATCAGCCAGCAAAGAATACACGTGTTCCCAAGTTCACAGTGTATTTTATAACATTCTCTTAGGACATTCGGCTTTTGGCTCCTGTGGGCCTTTGGAAGGTACAAAATGTAACAGGTTTGAAGTTTACTCTCCTCACCCTGACCCTTTGTTTTTTTAGGTGCAGACAATGAAAGGAAAGTGCAGGATGAAGTTAGGGACCTTCGTAGCATCCTTACAATGCAGCAGTAGCACTTGATCAAAGCTGTTCCTGTCGAGTTTGGGATACTGTACCCAGAAACTCCTTTCCCCTCTCTTGCCTCACTGATTTTGATTTCATGATCGTAGGAAAAGTCATTTGTAATGATCCCAATTTAGATGAGCCTGACCTTTACTCATCTAACCGTCATCCCCTGATGGGGCGTGCAGAGGGAGAAGGGAGGAGTGGTAGCTTTCAGGCTGGATGAGATGGAACTTTGAAGACCTCTCTCCTGTAGCAAGGAGGCGCCGCCTGCTCCTGTCACTGGGAGAGCCCAGCTCGGGCTGCTCCCTGGCTCTCCTGTTTCTCTCCATAGATTGAACTGGTAATGCCGAAGATGAAGTAGGTTTGTTTCCCCTGACCCAGCATGGCAGTCTGCCGCTCATCAGGAAAGGACCCCCTTGCTAGGAATTGTGGCCAAAGCACCAGGCACTTCCAGGGATTTCCAGTTCCGTTACCTTCCAGAGCCCAGTGTTGCTACATCCTGGATTTGGGAGAAAAGTGACTAACCACTAATTCTGTCTGCCTGCAGGCTGGTTTCTGAGTGAACGTGAAGGAGGCTTGTGTCTTCACCGTGCACCGGCCTGTGGTGCGTCCAGCTTCCGTACTGACAGCGGAGCCCCTCGGGAGAGTGGGACTGCATTAGCGTAGGGGAGGAAGCAAAAATCCAGGTCAAAGACGCCTCCCATTTTCCTACCCTTGCAGGTAGATCCATGGTCTTCTTTAGGCCACAGTAATAGGCCCTTGTGTCTGGGAGAGCAACTCAAATCTACTATGGATTCCGAAAATCTGGTGCCAAATTATGCTTTTCAGTTAAGGAAGTTGGAAATTGAAACTGTTCAGCTCAGTCCCTGAAACTCTCTTAAACCGAATCAACTGCAAATGGAAAATAGCTACACCTCAATTCAATGAAGTGCTTCACACCTCTCGCAGGGGTTTGGTTAGGCAGGGCCTCTGTACCCCTCACAGACTTCCCCACGCTCAAAGGTTTTGTGTCCCTCACCACTCTGCCCGCCTTGCACAGTCTCTGCATGTCTCCTGGGGGGACCTTACTGGGCTCTGGTCATTGTCGCTTCTCTCAGAGGGCAGTGTGCTTTGGATAGAGACCTGCCTTCCAAGTAAAGTACATTTTCATAATGACTTTTACGTGCAAATATGGAAGCCAGAGGTCAGGTTGCAGGGGACCACTCCATTCCAGCTGTGCCTTTGCAGGCAGTCAGCCCCTTGGGCTCCGAGTGGCCCACATTTGGGGGACCTCCTCCAGAGTCCCCTTTCAAGTCTGCCCATTGGCCAAGGCTGCTGCTGGCCCTCATCAGTGCCCACACTATGGGTTGAAGCCATTGCTTTCTCTAAAACCAGGGTTGAGGGCCAGATGACGGCAGCCAACTGCCTATTATCTGCTACCTGTGGATTCAAGGACTGAAGCCATATTCTTTATTTCACTGCCACAAGCCGTGCTCCTCAGTCAGCATCAAGGCAGGTGAGCAAAGCCAGCCTGCACGTTTTCACTTGGCTTTGCATCTCCCTGGCGTAACATGTACCCAGTCTCAGAAGCAAGACCACAAAGCAATGAGAGACAGTGTGAATGTACACTTGCAGTGGCATTGCCATCTTTGGCTGCTTTGTTAAGAGTGTAGCCACAATATAAGTTAAGTGGAAACAGGGAGACTGTAAGGATGCCTTTGTCCTAATGGTCCAAGCAATAACTGGGTACTTTGATGAGGGTTATGGCAGTGGAGAAAATGAGAAGTCAGAAGATCTATAGACAAAGATAGACCTGACCACACTGACTGTCGCACTGGATAGGGGTATGAGGGAAAGAGAGCAATCAAATGAATGGACAGACCTCTGCTCCCAACTGCCTGAGCAACTAGTAAAATGGTGCTATTTATTGTGACAGAGACACGTAACACCAGCAGGATGTGGGGGTGCTACAGGCAGGAAGCAATGTCTAGTATTGATTCATGGTGTTAAATATATGAATTACAGTTCCAGACAGAGAGGGCTGAGACACCATTAGATAATGTTGCACAGAAGGGAAGATTTGAGTCCCCATTTGCAAGGTGAATGTGGAAGGGAGGAGGGTAACCTTGGGGTTCTCAAACATCAGCAGGCTGGAGGAGAAGAACAAGTTGGGGGCAATGAGAGAAGGCCCATGAAGGTGGGGGACAAACTGAGGCCAACTTGGAGGCCAAGGAAAAAAAGCATTTCAAGAAATAGGGAATGGCCAGCTGTATTAAATGCTGCTTTGGGTCAAATAAAGCAAGGACAAAATGAGGGAATTCAACAATATGAAGGTCATTGATGAAGTTTTGGGGACTAGTGAGAATGAAATCCTGGTCAGAATGGGTTGAGAAGGGAATGGGTTTGGGAACAGGAAAGAGTGAGGAAGAAGTTATAAGTAAGTTTTACTAAAAGCAGGACTAGAGAGAGGGAAGTAGGTGGAGGAGAGGTGAAGCTCTGGGAGTTTTAAGATTGAAGATACAGCCATTTTGTACAGGAATTAGCAGAAATAGAGGATAAGTTCAGAGGAAAGCCCCTGAGCAGGCCAAGAGACCACGATCCAGCAGCCTTAGACGCGCAGGGATGGCCGAGGAAGGTCGGTTTCCGAGTACAGATACAGAGAGCTAGAGAATTTGGTCATGAGAGGATGAGGTCACTCTCTTCTGATGGCTTCTACTTTCTGATTAACCCTGAGGAGTGTTCCAAGTAAAAGTTCTCTAGTAATAACTAAAAATGTCTGAGTGCCTTCCTTTCACGGTACCTTTCTTCCTTCCTGAATAATTCAGTCTAAAAGCCATTAGATAGAGCCAAGCAATGCAGGCCTCTGTGCAGGGCTTGGGAGTGATGGTGGCCAAGAGTTAGACCCCTTCATGAGTGAGAAGGGTGTCCAGCCACCGGGGCAGAGCCTCACTGACAGGAGGAGATGGCTGCATGGGTGGGGGAAGAGCAGTGGGAGTAGCGACGGGAAGTGGTTACCTAGAGAGGACTGTGATTCTAGACTTAAATGTATTAAGGTAATGGGAGTCAGATTTCTTACTGTCAGACAAGAGAAAAAAAATGAAAAGGGATAAAATTAAAATGAATTCTGGCTTTTTTTTGGAATTAGAGATATTGGTGTTAAATTATGGTTTGAAGTATATGTAAAGCCCTGAAACAAATATAGATATACCTGTACACACATTTATACGTATTCATACTTGCAATATATAGTATGCAGATTTGTGGTGTATATTCTTACATATATACCCTAGCTACGTCACTGAGAGAAGCTGGAAGAACATTCTAATGGCACTTAAATCAAGTAATTAATGTGAAAATTACCACTAATGGGTCACACCAAGATGTGTTCAGATGTGAAAACATAGCAGCATCGCTTCTGTGATATTCATGCCAAAAAAAAAAAAAAACTGTAGTGTGTGAGTCTAATCATAAGGCAACTTCAGCCACACCCAAGTGAGGGACTGTCTACAAAATGTTAACAAAGTATTGAAATTATTAAAGTTGAGAGCAAAACAAAACAACCAGAAGAACTGGTCCAAGTTGAAAAATTTAAAAAGATACACTACCTAAATATAATATGTGATCCTAGACTGCATCCTGTTGCTATGAAAGACATCACTCGGACAATTATCCAAAGGTGAACAAGGTCAGTGAATTACAAGATGGCAATGGCCGTTTTTTTTTGGGGGGGGGGGTTTGTTTGTTTTGTTTTTCCATTTTGATGACAGTGTATTGTTTGTGTAGAAGGTTGTTCTTGCTTAGGGTATTTGGGGTGATAGGCATGATGTTAGCAACTCTCAAATGGTTCTGGAAAAAATATTTGTAGTATTCTTGAAAACTTTCTATAAATTTAAAAGCATTTCAAAATTGAAAAGAATTAAAATTTTTAGTAAGTCACTGAGTGTAAAGGAAGTTTACTTAAACAGTGAAAACGTTCTTGAAGAAGTAATAGGTGGAAGGATTTGTTCTACTAGAATGCTCAGGTACTAGAAGCATGAAAAAGTTATAATTTTAGAAGTATGATATGGAAGAGATCCAAGGAACAGAAAAGAGAGTCTGCAAACAGACCCATACATATGTTGATGGATAATTTATGATGGAGTTCAGGCTGCAAGTCAAAAGGGAAGAGTGATCTTCAAAAAAAATGATAATGCCAGGTCAGCTAAACCCTACCTCACTCCATACTCAACTGGAGTGTCAGACAAGTGAAACACAGTGGGACGAGGTGCCACACAGTGGTAGTCCCTGCACTCTGGTAGGCTGAGATAGGAGGACTGAAAGTTCAAACCTTGCCTGAGCAACCCATTGACTTAGTGAGACTCTGTCTCAAAATTTAAAAAAGCTTAGCAATGTAGCTCAGCAAGAAGACCCTGGGTTCAATTCCCCAGTACCACCAAATGAATGGATGAATGAAGTAAAACACTACAGTTTCTAGAATATACTAGAGAATAGCTCCATGACTGCATTTACAAGGAAATATTTCTTTAAAAAATACAAAAACCATTAACCATAAGGGGAAAAGTTAATTGAATCATTTTAAGGTTTTTGTCCATCAAGACCCTTAAAAGGGAAGACATTGGTAAAATATTGCCAACAAATTTCTCGTATCCAGAATATATAAACAACTCCTAAAAATCAGTAAGAAAAAGAACAGAAAAACGGGCAAGAAACTGAAGCAGGCACTTCACAAAATATAAGTTAGTTACCAAGAAACATGAAATACATTCAGCAGTGTTACTGGTATTAACTAAATGAAAATTAAATTCACAAGATGCTGCCATTTATCCTCCAGAATGGCAAAAACTAAAAAGATGGAAAATATTAACAAGGATATGAACCAACTACCGTGTACTACAATGCTGGTAAGAGTATTAATTGGTACAAGCAATCTGGGAATCCATTTGGCATTCTTTATTATAACTCATACATACATAAATTATGATCCGGCAATACCATTCCTAGGTATGAATCCAGACAATGCTCATTAGCATTATTCACAACAGCTACAAAGTGAAAATAATCAAATGTGCATCCTAGTAAAATGGGTAAATAGGTTGAGGCATATGGAACACTATACAATACTACAAATGAATAAATGATGGCTATACACTTACATATGATGAGTCTAACAATGTTGAGCAGAAGTCAAATAGTGAAGACTGTATGTTACATGCATACACTTCTTAAAAGAGTGTTAGAGATGGATACTTATGCATCCTTAAAACTATTAAGTAAGGAAGTATTTCATTAATGGATGGGGATTGCCTTTCTAAGGGTCAGTGGTTTCCTGATTGGAAGGGGACACAAATGGGACATCCAGGGTACTGTTAATGTTCCATTTCTTTGCCTAAGAGGTTAATGAGTATATTTAATTTTTGTTTGCTTTTTGTTCATTTGTTTTGAAATGAGTTCTCATGATGTTGCCCAGGCTGGCTTCGAATTTGTGAACAAGTGATCTTTCTGCTTCAGCCTCCTGAATAGCTGGGACAAGCTGGTCACAGCACCTGACTGGTGTACTGAATATTCAGTAATTCACTTACCCATACATTTGTATTTCACTGTGTCCTACACTTCCCAACAAAGAGTTGGGTATACATTTCAATAGGTCAGGGTTATCCCTATGACAAAATCATTCTCATTCCTATGATGACAACTTTCAGTAACTGACATTGAGGGGTACTCTGACTATATTGAACTTTTTATATACATTACCTCCTAGTGTAATAATCCTAGCAACTAGATACTCTTATCCCCATTTTACAGACAGGGAAACTGAGGCTTAGAAGTTAACTTGCCAAGAGTCATACAGCTAGGAAGTGGCAACCCGGTTCTGACCGTCCCCTGAAGTCTGTTTCTTATTGGCTGCGTGGACTCCTCTCTGTGTAAGCCAATCCCGAAGCCAGATTTCTCGGGCACTTTGTTTAACTCCGAATCCCCCCTCACCCTAGTGTCTAGGACAGCATTTGCACAGTATAAGCCTTCAAGAAAGACTGAGCTAAATGAATAATGACTAAAGCCCCATTCTTTCCTTTTGTTTCCCCTGGTGTGGTGGGTGCAGTAGCTCAACATGTCTGGTTTTGCAAAATTACTGCAGTTTCAAGCAGAGGAAAAATGACTGGAGAGCCTGCTGCCTGTGGCTGATGCTAATTTTGCTCTCTGGGGTCTGTCAGACAAATTCCCTACTTCCTTTTTTACCTTCCCTCAGCTCCAAGACATCTGCCTTGCCTGCACCGCATCCCTCACTCCTCCTGCCTCCCAGGAAGCGTGAGCTGGAGACTGCGCAGCCGGGTGCATGCACGCCCAGTGCTTCTGCCTCGGGAGGGTGCCCCAGGTGCAGCCCCTCAGCAGGCCCCAGGTGGGCCATCAGGTGCACGGCACCGAGCCCAGGTCTTCTAAATAAAACTCCCGGGTCCACGTGGCTTGTGGCTTCTGGCTTCCAAGGTCTTCTGAGGCAAAAAAGATTGGGAGAAAAGTAACAGTTGGTCTGGAGCTTGCCGGCCCTGTTCAGCAGCTATTTGTCACTTTGAAGCGGGGCTCCTCAATTACGCAGACGCAGAGCCCTGAGTGGGGCTCCATGAAATATCATCCGCTCAGCCTTTACCACCTGCCTTCATCATGTGCCCTTTTCTCGTTGCTAGAAAATTAAAAATAAGCAGCAACCAAGAATGAAGAGGAAATCAAAGTTCCAGAACTCTACATACATTTTCCTGGATGACTTTGGCCACAATCTCACATTGTCCCCAAGTGCTAGTTGTTTACAGTTCCTCTACCTGTCCCTCAAATCTACCAAACGGACGGCTGAGCCTCTTGACTTTCTGACAGCCCACTCACCGCTCGTGTTCCCATCATCTAGACCTGAGGTCCGTGCTTGCGTGGATTCCTCCCTCACCCACTTAATCCTCCCAGCCCTTGAGTACCATCCATTTGGTCCGGACAGCCTTTCAAAGTCAGGAACTCGAGCCAATCCTTTGTTTTATGGACAGCTTGAAGCCACATAAATAATGTCCTTAGAGCGAGGATTACTAGGCACTAAAAAGGTTACAGGCTCTCTGTAATATCCTTCAGGCAAATCTCTATAAATCTGTAGAGGGTGGTGTAAAAGGGTCAAGTCTCTCCCAGTTATTTTTTCCACAATCTCTCCAGAGTGTAATAATAATGTTCACTGTGGCGTACCCAAGAGTTAATACTTTCTTTCCTGACAGACTTTGAATTTGCTCATGTAGGAGGTGGACAAGTCTTTTCAGGGAGCACTGGCCCTCTCCCCGACCTGGGCGAATCCTGGTTAACCTAAGCCAACCATAGAATTTTACTTTTCTGCCAATGATGGGCTTAGGAATGGGTATGTGACAACTCTGGCCCATGAAGTGGATGGAAATCTGCTGGGTGCTTCTGGGAAAGATAGAAAGGGACACTGAGGCCCCCGATAGCCTTTGATATTGCTATGTGAGTGTACAAGACCTGGAGCTTTGGTGGCCACGTTGTGACCGTGGAGCCTGGAGCTTTGGTGGCCACGTTGTGACCGTGGAGCCTGGGGCCAAAGCTAAGGCATGGGAGATGACAGAGTTAAAAGACAGGAAGAAACAGTTGTTCCTGAATTAATCAGTTGAAACCGTTCTACCCTTGGGGTTCTTGTTATGAGAAACAATGCATTTTTCCTTTTCATTTATGTGGTGGGATTTGCTGTGATCTCAAGCTGCAAAGCTCCTAACTGATACACCCGCCTGTGGCAAAGCCCCGGCCTCCCTCTGCCTTCCATGTCTCCTTCCTTCATCAGGGCACCAGCTTCAGGCCAGCTTTCTCCTTAGCAAGGGTTTGGGGCTTTACTGCTAGCTTCATAACATCTCACCTGAACCTTTCTCATCAAGTTCTCGGTTAAGGTTAGGTCTTTCATCGCTAGTCATGGAAATGAGCAGTGTTAAATAAAGTCGCCAACCAGGCACATCAGAATCATATAGGAAAAGGACAAAGGATCCGAATAGACATTTCGCCACAAAAAGGAATATGAGTGGTCAACAAACTCAAGAGAAGATGCTCAACATCACTGATCGTTAGGAAAATGCGAATCAAAACCACAACACAATGCCGCTTCACACTCAGTAAGATGGCGACAATAGAAAGGTAATGTCGGGTGTTAGAGTGGGCATGGCAGAATTAGAGCCCATACCTTGCTAGTGGGAAAGTGCAGTGGAGAAGCTGCTCCTGAAAACAGTCCGGAAGTTCAGCAGGCCGCATGGAGTCAGCACATGACCCAGTGGTTGTACCTGATGGATGTACCCAGGAGAAATGAGAACACAGGACCGTGTAAAACCTTGTACACAAACATCTCACAGAAGTGCTATTCATAGTCAGTAAGTAGAAACAACCCAAATCTCCATCTACTGATAAATGGGTAAACAAAATACGGTATATCCATAAGATAGGATATGACTTGTTATTTTTACAGTGAATTTGTTTTGGAGATTTTGAATTTAGGACATGGGGTTAATGAAACGATTGATTGATACTTCTCATTTTAGGGAGAATAAAGTACAAATCACACAAAAACAGTGAGCCTTTAAACTCTTCAACATTCTCGAAACATTTTAATGTGAAGATACTTTTATTATCCCAAAGATCTCATTTAAATTAAGTTTTTCAGGATGTCTGGAAATGCAGTGAATATTTATATGTAAAGGACATTATCAAACCTGCTTTTTTTTTTAAAGTAATATTAGAAGTGTCAGGAAGGAGTACTAAGAAATTATAGATGTATTTGGACTTGTGGAGTTAGAAATGGATAACTTTCAAAAGTAGTCTATTGGGTAATTTACTAACTTTGCATGTTTTTACCAACTTAATACCGAGTTAACAAAAATTGAGGAATGGTACAAAAGGAGGTCTTTGGCCATTAATGGTTGTAGCTCTGGTCAATAAAAACAAAAAAGTGTTGGTAAAAATTCTTTGATTACTTATCTGATTATTATTTATAAGAGCCCTCACATACACTAGATTTGTAATACTAAGATGGGTGAAAATGATATTAAACTTAATGGGATATTTTTTAATAAAAAGAAACGATGTCCTCATGCATTCTACAAGATGGATGAGCCTTGAAAACATGCTAAGTGGAAGAAGCCAGTCATGAAAGATCACACGCTCTTTTATGTGATTCCTTTTGTGTGAAATGCCAAATAGACAAATCTACACAAAGTGGACTAGTGGTTGCCAGAGTCCCAGTGGAGTGAGGGAGTGACAGCTAAAGGGTAACAAGGTTTCTGTGCCGTCGCATTAGGAGTCAAGGCTTTGACATACGGATTTGAAGGGGACACAATTCAGTCCGCTGCACCTGGCCCGGCTGACGTCTGTGCCATTTTCCAGACTCCTGGCTGAACCTGCTGCTTTCTGTTTTGGCCCTCGCAACCACCTTCGACTGCCCTTGACTCCACCCACGCACCAGCCGTGGTCAGCTTTTCTTCGCATTATGAGATCTGTTGAGGCTGATCACCTGTGCCCTCCCTGCTCAGCAGAGCCAGGATCACTCTATAAACCCGAAGGGTACATATGTTGAGCCTCATGTCCCAGCAAATCTTCATGTTCTCAGTTCTGCAAATGCCACCCAGGAGAATGCCAGCAGACATCAAAAGAACTCTGAAAAAGCATTTTGCTTCCGTGATGCTAAGAGCAAAGTCTTTGCTTGGAAGAGTGGCACGCTATGCCTGACTGGCTGTGCAAATGGCTGCTAGGTGCGTGGCCTTCCCCCTTGGCACGGCCCTTTCCAGTGTGCTGTGGGCTACTGTCACGAGCCCACGTCAGCATTTGTGCCTCCTGGGCCTGAAGGACCTGGCCTTTCCTCCCACTGCGAGTGGTGTTCAGGCACGTGCGTTGTGTCCCAGGCCGCCTGGCTGGCTTAGCACTTCCCTGGGTTGCTAACCTCTCACTCCGCTGCTTGTTTGCTTTCTCTCTGAGCTTGTGTTTGCCGCACCTCCCAAATTAGTATCATCTGTGAATTTCAGTGCTCGCTCTTTCCCTAGCTTTTCCCAGCTCGTTAATAGGAATGAACGTGTAAGACACCCTCCATCATGGCAAGAGAGAGACAGAGCTGGGCTGGGGAACTGTACCAGTAGCTCCTTCCAGAGGTGGAGGAAAAAAATCTCAAAGCTCTTGAGAAACCGGAGGGGAGGCAGCAGAGCCAACAGTGGTGATGAGGGACTTCCTGGACCTTGAGGTGGCCTGGCCCTCCTGCAGACTGAGAAACTTTCCCCAGACCTGAGCGTGGGGTCTACAGGCGCCATGTCTCCCGGCTCCTATCAGCCAGGTGAAAGGCCACGTGTCCCACCTGTCTTCTCGGCCCAAAGGGTAAGAGTGTGCTCTCCAGGTAAGAGTGTTTCTACCCTCAATGGCATCATAATGGCCCTTTTTAAAAAAAAAAAAATGTTATCTAACAACCACTTGCATCTTCATGCATTTCCTTATCACTTTATTCCACTGACGTTAGCATGAGGGTTGGCAGAATGTTTAAAAAAAAAAAAACCTCAAATCTTTGAGTGGAAAGTGTTCAGTTCCACTGAGCAAAATGTGGTCAAGGTGAGACCATCAGTATTTCAAAACCGAGGGACTCCAGACAAAAGCAAAACTTCCACTGAAGTTGTCTGTTCAGTTTTAAAATGAGGTTACATCAACTTCATTAATCTTTTTTCTTTAAACAACTTTATTGAAATGTAATTCACATACCATATAATTTGAATTGTGTGTTTAGTACAATTTAAATGTACCATTCAGGTGCACATTTCATGGTCTTTTAGCCTGTTCACAGGATTGTGCAACTAAAACATTTCCATTACCTCAAAAAGAAACCCCATGACCATTCGAAGTCAGACTCCTTTTCCCCCCAGATGACTGTGAACCTACTTTCTGTGTCCGTAAATTTGTCTGTTGTGAACATTTCATATGCATGAATCATATAATATATGATCTTTCTGTGACTGACTTCTTTCACTTAGCATGATGTTTTCAAGTTTCACCCATATTGTGGCAGGGGTCAGATGAACTTCATTCCTTTTTATTGTCAAATATTGTGTTGCATGGACCAATCACAATTTGTTTGGTGATATTTAGGTTTTCCACTTTTTGACTGTTGAGAATATCCTGCTGTGATCATTTCTGTGCAAGTTCTTACAAGAACCTTTTCATTTTTCCTGAGTACATGCGTGGGAGTGGAAGTCCTATGTTGTATGTTACCTGTGCCTCAGATTTTGAGGAATAGTCCAACTGTCTCCCAAAATGGCGCACCATTTTACATTTCCACTTGCACTATATGAAGGTTTAAATCTCTCCACAACCTCATCAATATTCTGACCTTCGTTTTGACTATAGCCATCTAAGTTGGTATGACGTGGTATTAGATTGGGATTTTGATTTACATTTCCCAGATGACTAATGAAGCTGATTATCTTTTGGTGTGTTTATTAGCTATCTGTATACCTTCTTTGAAGAAGTATCTATTTAGATCCTTGCTCTTTTGAAAAAAATGAGTTACTTATGCTTTGTTATTATTGTAAGAGTTCTTTATACACTCTGGAAACAAATCCCTTATCAGATTATATGACTTGCAAATATTTTTCCCATCCTGTGCTCTGTCTTTTCACTTTCTTGATGGTATCATCTGTAGCACAAATGATTTTAACTTTTATGAACTACAATTTATCTTTTGTTTTTGCTTGTGGTTCTGGTGTCATAGTTAAGAAACCATTGTTGAATTTAAGGCTGCAAAGACTCATGCCTGTGTTTTCTTATAAGAGTTCAATACTTTTAGCTTTTACGTTTAAACCTCTGATCCATGTGAAGGCTATTTTTGTATATGGTGTGAAGAAGCATCCAATATCCTTTTTATTCCATGTGTAGTCTTTGAAATAGTGAGGTTGACTCAGGTGGCACCCCGTGCCCTGGCCCATACCCACCTCCCAGGGCACCTAAGGACGAATGAAGGGTACCCCAAATGATGCCTTTTGGGGAAACACATGCACGGGGAGCATGAGATCAGGAACTAACACTGAGGAACTGGGTCTGGATTCCAACTGGCGACATCTCTTGGGGGCGCCCTCTCCTCTCCTCGTTGGCAACCTGGGGGCACCATTACCCTGGGGGACACTTTGGCTTTTTAACAAATACTGAGTGTGCAGTTATGCTTTGTGCTATTGTCCTTGGCCAAGCCCTGCCTGGAAGAGATAGCTCAGGCATGCTGCTTCCTAAGTTGCCGATACCATTCCGGGTCTTCCAGGTGTTTTGCCTGCTTTGCCTCACTTTCCAGGCTGCTTGTCAGCACAGCTTAGATCCCATGCTGTGGGCAGCAGCAGCCGCCCCAGTCTCTTCCATCTCTTTGCAGGGAGGGAGCTGGAGGCAGTCAGAGAGAGCCAGAGTGAGCAGCAATAAAGGGGTGAGGATGCATTAGGGAAAAGAAGCCAGCAGAAGATGAGAATCCTGTGGTATGGGGGACCTTAGCAATGCAGAGAAAAAAGAGAAGTTACAGGAAAACATTGGGCCTATAATCCTCCTCCTCTGCCCAGCACGGGCATGATGGCCAGACCACATGCACCTGTGCCCAGAGGTACCCCTTCTCTACTAGTGGTGTGTATTGCATGTGTGTGCAAGAGACAGGCAGACTTGCGGCTACCTTGACATCTCCCTTCCCCCTGACCCTTGTCCCTCCCCTCCGGGGTGAACCTCATGCCGAGGGCACCCACCTGCTCTGCTCAGTCCTCGGGGAGGCCCCCAAGTATCATTGATGATCTGAGAAGATCAGCTCCGGATGCCCAAACCAGATGTTTTACTTGGGTTTTGGTTGATCAGGCTTCCAAGGTTCAGCATCAAAGGGACCAATGTGACCATCTCAGGGACCTTACGGGGCGGGGAGGGAGGGACAAGGTAAGAAGGAACCTGTATTTTCCCTATTGTACAGACTCATGTTGGCCTCTCAGTATCAGCACCTCACTGTGACCCCCAGACAGGCTCAGCCCGGCCTCCCAAAACCATAGCAGCAAATCTCTCTGAAGCCTTTGGACTCTGGTGTCTGCCCTAGCCTAGGATCTGTCCCACCTGTTCCAGCTTACAGTCAGACAAGCATCCAGGAGGAGCCACAGACTGTCTGGGTGCCCTTGGAAATTAACAGCCGCAAGGCTGCCTCCACACAGGTGATGTGGGGGGTTGGGATTAGACCCTCCCCATCCCCGGTCTGACTTTCCACAACAGCATGTCCCATTCCCAAGTGGGCATCGGCACCCTTCTCTCCCTCCATGGGCAGGTGTCTGGGGTCTCCCATCAGGACTCCTGTCACGATGGCCAGGTGCTGGGACTCATATCTGGCTCAGCCACTTACTAGCTCTGAAGTTGAGCAAGCTATTTAGTCTCGGTTCTACTGTTATGACTGCCTGGCTTTCTGGCTGACCTGTCTCCTCTGGAAGCCTGGCAGATGGGGTCAAGTGATGCTGCCACCCTGCTCCCCATCGCTCTGTGAACCCAAACTTCTAAAACCAGGTCCTAATCTTGGCTGTATCTCCTCTCAAATCTCCCTATTCTTTGTCAACCTTCCTGAGTCCCCAGTCCACACAGAGACTCAGAGGCCCCACATGAAGCTCAGATCTGGGGCCTTGGTGCTTCCCTGGCCCAGAAGTCCACTTATGTAAAAAGCAAAGCTTCTAGACCTGCAGATCATGCCGGGGACCACAGTTTTTAAAATCTTGCTTTGCACCAGGTTATGCACTGTAATGATGTAGTGAGCTGCCCTGTGACCTGTCTCCTCTGCTGCCTGTGTCTTCTCTTTCTGCTCTTAAAATCTTGACTGTAGCCCGGTGTGGTGGCGCATATAATCTTAGCACTCTGAGGCTGAGGCAGGAGGACTGCAAGTTTAAGCCTCGCCTGACTAACTTAGCGACTTAGTGTGACCCCATCTTACAATAGAAAATGAACAGGACTGGGGATGTGGCTCAGTGTGAAGGGCCTGGGTTCAAGCCCCAGTATCTAAAAACAGCTCCACTGTGGCTGGCAGGTGAGTTTAACTCACAGCGGTACTCAGTACTCATCATTAATGGTTCTGGCAGGTGTGCAAGTACCAAAAAAGGGAAGCACCAAACACATTGTTTTGGCTAGAAACAGGAGTGAGTCACACGGACAGTGACAAGTTCTAGGTAGCTTGCTGAGTGCCAAATGACAAGTACTGGGACAAAATTTTCACATCAAAATACATCCGGTACAAAATGCAACAAATTTCAAGGCAGTGGAGCACCAAGATGTATGATCATACTCATTTCACGTTCACGAACGACCCCTATTTGCAAACTTGGAAAATAGAGGAAATAAGATAAAAATAACTGATGTTTTGTTTACGAATACTACAAGCAAAAATATGTATACACTATTGAAGAACACTTGAATAATGACGTAATTTAATACTTTAAAGAGATTTATCTAATAGAGTATTTTAGTGACAAGTTTTAGAAGAGGAGTTAAATGTGGTTGACAGTGATTGTGGCTTTAATTCTTTTGCTTCAGCGATCCTTTATTTCTGGCATAGTGAACAAATGCCTACTGGACCTGTAGCTGCTGACATTTCCACAACTGCATCACCTACTCTCTGGACCAACTGCTAGAAAAATAGTAGAATTAAAGTTATAGCAGCTTCGTTATTGCAAGACTTCTCAGAGCTTTTCGTGGCTAATAGAATTGCCTAAGAGCTTTTCCTGGCTAATATAATTGCCTACATAGAGTCTTTCCTGCTACACAGAAGGAAAGATTCTATGTAGCATTGCCCCAACTTGACTATAGAACAACTCCATACTTTTAAAAGATGCTTTAACATCTTGCTAGGAGTGGGGCTTCCCTGGGATGCTATTTGGGAGACACCAACTCCCATTGAGCCATCCAACCATTTACTTCACACCCCAAAGCCTGTAGCCCAAGACTTTAAGGCACAGGACTGGCTGAGGAGCAACTTTAACTATGACTGACGTCTGTGTGAAGCAAATGAAATATGAAATAGAACACTGGACGTGGAAGGGACACTGGGGGTTCGGTCTTGGCTGGCTGCCCATCAACTGCGTAAACTCGGCCATTCACAGTTTAGGCTGTTTTATTTTGCCTACAGACTGGGAATAAAGTCTCTCTCCCAGGACAGTTGTAAAGAACCAGTATTACTTATGAAAGTGCCTGGATATGTACAAATGCTCTAGACAAGTAATTTAAAGGTGTTTATTAGTATAGGAGCAAATTCAACAATTGTAACCTTGTTAGCATTACATTTTATCCGTGCGGCTCCAGCCTGGAGCTATGGAACACACCTGCCTCTCCAACCTGGCGCATGCCTTTGGCACTCTGGATGGCACCTGCTCTCCACGTCCAGCCCTCCCAGGGACATGCTCCGGGTTGTGTTGGGCGTCCTGCTGCAGAAGGACTCCCAGCTGCCAAGCTGTGGGAACTGCCACTCACTCACACTGGTCACAGATAGTAAACAGCAGCCATGGGCACCGTGCTTCCATCCCTTCTTGCCCCCTACACCAGGTCTGATGTCACTGGATGCTGTCAGAGCCTGGCCCCCAAGGAAAACAGCGTAACAGCAGCATTCCCCCCAGAGCTGGACATTGTAGGCACTACCTCCCACAAGGGCCCCCTCTTCAAGCCCTGGGCCTGGGCAAGACTGCCAACATCAGAGGCTCCGTGTCATCAGTAAATGTCTGGCAATGCCAATCTCCCGAGAAACTTGCAGATAAGTCAGAAAAAGGATGTCAAGCTCCCTGACTTGAGGGACTAATATTTGAAATTGGGAGACAAGACACGCACTCTAAATAAGAGCAAGGCCTTTCTTATGATGAAGTGGCTGCTGTGAGATGGAAGGTGGCACCTGCACAGAGCTGTGGGCTGCCTCTGCTGACCGTAACAGGAATCTAACTGGTTGTGGTGTGATGCTAGCTTAGCTCAGACAGCCATAGCAAAGCAGTATGGGCCGGGGCCTTAAATTAGAAAAATGTAGTTTTTTCCACAGTTCTAGAGGTTGGAAGAGCAGCATGGTTGGGTTCTAGGGGAAGAATCCCTTCTGTTTGGGAGGCTTTTCTCTTTCTCCGCCTTTTTCTCTCTCTGTCTCTTTCTCCCTCCATATTTCCCCTCTTCTCTCTCCATTTTATAAGGGCAGCAATCCTATTGGATTGGGCTCCCACACTTATGACCTCATTGAATCTTAATATCCTCTAGAAAGGCCCTCTCTTTAAATATCATCACACTGGAGTAAGGACTTCAACATATGCACTTGGGGAGACACAGTTCAGCCCCTGGCAGATAGTAATAAGGCCGAGGCAGTGCACTCTGTTCCTGGGCTCAGTTCCTACCCTGGTTCAAGTACGGTCGCTGTGCACCCAGGTCTGCTCACAGCGTAGAGTCATGGAAGCCCTGCAGAGCCCTGGAAAGGTGAAATGATAGACCCCTAATCATAGTCTGGTTTATGCCTTCTGTTCAGAGATGAGGAAATCATGACTCACAGAAATGATACTGTCAAGATGCCACAGTCTACATCCTTGTCCGCCTCAGGGGCTAACATTTAGAGTGATTTCTAGAATCATCGTGCCCATACATACCACCTTAAACTAGTTTCAGGGCTGTATGTGTCCTGCATCCCATGGCGACATCCTCCATCGGTCCCACTTAATGTGTGTCCGCTGTGAACAGAACCTTAGCAGCCCCTGTGACTAACCCTTGAGCCGGGAACCCGGAGCCCAACTTACTCTCTTCATACCACTCTCTGCTCAGAAGCTTCTGGAGCCTCTAAGGAAAACCCCCAATCCCTGGGAACATAAGTGGGAATTCACTTATGCTAGTCTTTAGAAACAGGCCCAGTGGAAGGTGACTCGACAGAGTCACCCAGGAAACGCAAGACACAAAACCTGGAACACAACCAAGGTCTCCACACCAATCCTCTAGTTCCTTCCAGTCCAGAAAATCACAGCTGAGTGTCAGCCCACTTGGGTGCTTACAACAGGCATTTTTCATACACCACCCAAGGGCCAGTTCAGGGGTCTAGTGTGGGCCCTGTTGGGAGTAATCTTAAGACCCACTAGTGATTAATAAGGCTGCTATCGTCCTAAGCAGGCATTACATTTCGGGGTATATGAAGGCCTGACCGAGACACAGAGGGAGGAAGAAGAGTCTGGGCCAGGCCATCTGAGTGTTCTGTGGCTTTGCAGGTCCCTCTAGCACCAAGAGCTCTAGTCGTGACTCTACCAAAGAACCAAAGTGTGCACCCTAGAGCTACAGGCTGTACCTGATCTTATCATTTCGCTCAGTAGACTCTTCCAGAAAGTTCCCCACACATTCCTATAGGTGGAACACAAGTATAAACAATAACAGGTGCAGACAGGTGATTCTTCTAATTATCACCATCTGGATGAATAGACTGAAGGAGAAAAACCCTGTGATGAAATTTCCCCCTCTTTGTTTTCTTATTTCTGGTGACTTAAATATTATGTTTGATTTAAATACAGACATGAGCCCACCACAAACATTATGGGCAGAAAAGCCAACACAGCCCACTTGTGGAGAGACTGTTGCTTTCAGGTACGAAATAAAAACAGTACTTACTGCGTCTCCAGGTGTTCCTGGCTCTTCTTGGCGTGTGTCACCTCACTCCTCTGGAGGACTTTTCTGGGAATTTGTTTACTTCCATTTTAGAGAGGAGGAGAGAGTTTGGCCCAACGTTACAGAGAATTGATGACAGAGTTGAAATGAAATCCAGATGGCACGTCCTAGCCACAACCAGGACTGGTCTTGGTTTCTGGACCCCACAGGCTGGGATGAGAAGGAAGACAAGTTCATGGCTCCCAAATAATGGAACCAGGAACTGCACTCTGGGTGGCCAGGCCCCATCTGGGTTTTGAAGATGAGTCAGGAGCATTTAGAAGGTAATCATCTGTGTCAAATACGTTCCAGTCCTACCCAAATCCTCATGGTCCCTGGGTATTGGGTGTCTGCTCTCATGTCAACAGGTAAGAGAGGCGAACTGAGCTCAGTTTCTAGAACACTCCTGGGGACAGGTAACCCTGATCTGCGGCACCCCTTAGTACTTGGGAAGATGGGATTTCAATCCCAAAGAACTGGCCTGAGCAGGTTGGCATTGTATCTGCTTTATTTCTGGGGCTCTGCACCTACCCTTCTGCCCGGTCACGCAGCAAGCTCTTCTCACTCTGAGAGAGTAGAGAGGGCCTGCCATGGCCATCAGCAAGGGAGTGAGAGCCAGGCTGCCTCTTGCCCTTTTCCTGTAGCATAGGATCAGGACCAGGCTGGTACAGCTAGGGTGTGGGCAAGGCCATCTTGACTCACTGCGGACCTTGGAGATGAAGATGTGTCCCTGCCCCCACCCCACACCTAAAGCTCACAGGGCAGTGCTAGGCAGGAAGACCCTCAGGCTGGGCCTGCTCAAGCAAGCTTTGTGGGATCAGGGGAAGCCTGGCTCATTTGCTGCAGGGGGGACAGCTGGGGTCAGGCTGGGATAAACCTGTCTCTCCAAAATGTGCAATTCCTGGAAACTCAGATTACGCACGACCTCTGCAGCTTTTTTTCATCTATCTGATTCTCACAGGATTGTTAGATGGCAAAAAAGATATTGAACTGGCTGATTTCCTTGTGTCACTTAGGTCCTCTGGGCAGGGTTGGGACAAGGCCGCTATCTATGAATGCAGAAACATCTCTTCTACTGATGGTCGATTATTTCTTTTGAATTCAGGCACTGGGGCTCTGTTGAAGGGATCTTGTTATCTGGAGATGTTAGTGGTTGTAACACCATTCACTGTTTCCCTACCGAGGCCCTGAGAGGTTGGAGCTCAGGATAGAAGGTGTTTCATTTAGGTGTGAGCTGGAGGGAGCGGCGCCAGAAGGTGACCTCACGCTCCGTTCCTCATGTAGAAAGTATGTTTGCTTGAGGACGAGGGCAGATGCTTCTCTGGGGCTGGAAAGACCCACAAACTGTGTCACTCATATCCAGTGTCTGCCCAACCCTGTCACAGACAGGTGGTGACCTCAGGCAGGTTACTGATGTTGCTGGGTGTCTCCCCCATTCGGTGCCTTGTAGGCAGGTGTTGATATATTGTCTATGGTGATGGAACTAGATTCACGGGAACAATAGAAAAGAATGAACATTTGGGTACCATTTCTGCCTAAGGCCCACTAGGGGCTTAACTTAACAATGAGGGGTTTCCAAGAAACAAATCCATTTTGTTTGCAGTATTGTTTGGTTGCTAATTTATCTCAGTCTTGAGGCAAAATCCTTTCTTATCTAAGAAACCTTAGTCTTTGCTTTTAAAACCTTCAGTGGATTGGCTGAGACCCATCCACACTGTGGGGAGTAATCTTATTTTGTTCAAAGTCTACTGAATTAAATGTGAACCACATCTGAATAATAAAATAAAGTGATACAAATTCACAGAGACATCTAAACTGGCATTTGGCCAAAGGACTGGGCACCAGAGCCCAAGTAAGCTGACACATAAAATTAGCCATCCCACTTTCTTATGGAATGCTCACGGCAGCAATGCAAAGTAGGCAGCATAGCAAAGAAGAGTGCCCAGGCCGGGTCTGAGGCTTTCTGGCTGCATCTTCTCCTGATGTCATTCTGTACCTTGCATGTGGTCCTGAAGATCTTCCACTGGGACATTTAAAGTCTTTGTCAACCAAACAGCCACACATTCTGTTTTTGTCTGTTGTTCTGACCCAAAAAAGTGAATAGCATTGCCTCTACCATTTTAAAGTGAAGTGATGATCTGCCAGGAGCCTGGAAACTCCTTGGTAGTCTCACCCTTGGCCTGTGCGCAGACTCTTAACACTTATCAGCTGCCTCTGTGTGGGCCTCTCCAGTAATGGCCGAGGGAAAGCAAGCGTTGCTTTTTCCTGCAATAAGACAAGGACCGGGGCTGTAAGATGGCTGTGACACAGACGTGTCTGTGTTGCTCAGTGTAGCCAGTCTTGAAAAGATCATGATGAAATGAGCAGATGTTTGAATAGTGCATTTTGTATTCAGTTTCTGTGTGCTTGCTGGATGTACAAGCTGCCCAAAATTCTGCACAAATGAATAGCTGACTTCCGTGTAAGCATGATAGGGACTAAACATTGCATGTGTTCTAAACTTTCATTTGCTTGAAAGCTTAAGAGGTATACTAATTGTTTATTAAAGCTATGAAAACTTGGAAGAAATGCTAATGTAAAATCTGAACTGAAATTCAATAGCAAGATTCACTAAAGAAAGGCAAGAATGATTAGGGATGAGGAGTATGCTTAGACAGGACAGAGTCTTTTTTTAAATGCCGGATGCTAATAACCAGACTATTACTAATAGGGAAGAACACAGCATGGGAAATGTTGTATCAGTGAACCTGAAGACTTCTCATGCCTTAATGACTTAGTCTCCGCTTGGGAAAATGCCTTAGCCCAAAGAAGATGAGCTAACTACTTAAACGGTCCCATAATTAGAAGGACAAATTTTGTCATCCAGTCACCTGTGATGTCACGGATGATTTATTCTCAAGAGAATTGTATTGAGGCTCAAAGGTTGAAATTAGAAGAATTCTGTTTTTACCCTGAAATGTATGAACGAATAAAATATATATCTTAGCAATGTAAAGCACTACCATTCCTTGACCTGGATTTTAAAACTATACTGATGGAAAGAAAAATCAGTTCTATCAATCCAGGTAGATTCTGATCTCAAATGACCTAAAATAGACACAGAAACTGGATGGTCATGCAGAATTCTAAATTTGGTACCAGAAGGGTGTCTCTGTTCAGGTGCTCTTTGATAACTATTTTAGAGTTCACATCCCTGGTACTAACCAAAAAGCTACTTAGTTCTACTCTTTTCTAGTTTAATGAATGTCTGTAACTGAGCTTTTTTTTTTTTTTAACAGGTATTTAATAGTTAAGGCCCCAAATAAACTTGACAATAGGTGTTTCATTCATTTTTTTGTCCCCTGTTTCTTCTTTTTCTACCCTCTTCCTCCCTGGGCCTCAGGTGTTTCTTTTTTTATCTGTAAAGTGCATAGGTTTGAAATTATATAGGTTTTATTTCTTCCTGTTTCCTCCCAGGCTCCTGAAATCACAGACCCACCACACTATGAACTATCCTTAATACCATTTAGATTATTTACCCATAAGAAACTGGGGAAATCATAGTTAATTTCATCTTGAGCTTGCTTGAGATGGAAGTCCTGGGCCCTGCCTCATCTCTCTGGGCCCAGGCTGTACCTGGATTAGGGTGGGCGGGGAAGGCAGGCAGCCTTCTGGGGTCAAGTCAGATGGAGCCAAGGGCTCACCTCCATTTCTCAGAAGTGCCTCTGAGGCAAGCATTCAGTGAGGAGGCAGGGGGGCCTGTGTGGGAAGGGAGTTGCCAAAGTAACCCCTGAAACGTGTGTGCTCCAGACCCCTTGACTGCACCTCTCTGGTCTCCTGTTGCTCCTAGAGATCTTTTCCAATGAGAAGAGAACAAATACTTGGAGGTACAAGGGGATATTAGTGGAGGAGGGACCCAGCACCAAGACAATGTATAGCACATAGATGCATGTAGTATCCCAGGGGCAGCTTCCCAGTGCCTCTTAGTCTGTCTGCAAAATATCCACCTGCGACCTTCCTCTGAGTCCTCTCAGTCTGTGTGTTGGTACTGAAGTGTGTTATAGCTCTTTCTCAGCTGTTGAAGCCTGCACCTCAACAGAACAGTTAGTCCAAGTAGAAATTGTTGATATGAGAAATCATGTGTTACGCTGTGTCCGTAGCATAGGAAGAAATCGCCAGAGTGAGCAGAGATCTGTGCTCAGGTATAGCATGTGCTGTGATGGACAAGAGAAAGAGAGGCGCAAGTGGGGATCACCCCGGAAACTGAAGGCGGAAAGGGAAAGGAGAGAGAGAGGGAGAGAGGGCCAGTTGGGAAAGAAACAAGACAGGGAGACGAAGCAGGGATGGGAGGGAGAGACCGAGTTTGGGAATAAAGGATTAGATGCTATTCTGGAAAGGAGAGAAGAAAATTAGAGGCAAGTTCAGGCATGACTGAATGAGAGAAAACTAAGTGTAAGTCACATTTGGGATTTCCAGTGTGGAAGTGATTTTTAGTTCCTCAGTGTTGGGATCTCTGGCTGGATGACTGCAAAGGGCCTGTCCTTTCTGCCTTCTAAGTCCCTTGGAGCCCTGAAACTGTCACCTACCAGTCTCTATCTTCTGTCCCCAGTGGCTGCAGGGACTAGTGACAGCATTCCTGAGACTCTGTTCCAGCTGTTGTTATTTTCCACTTGACTTTGAAGATGTTCATGAAGAAATCCTCCGAATGGCTTAATTGCTCCCTTATTGCTCACCCACAAGCCTGTCCAGGCTGAAGTAACTTCTGCTCTCTTGGCCACTCCCTGCTGCTGAACTGGCAACGCCGGCAGCTGCGAGGATGAGTATGTGCACACATGTGAGCTCATCAGAGTTGGGTGTGCAAGGCAGAGTTGATGCCAGATTGGCCTTCATCCTTTTCCATTCTGTTCCCTCAGCTTTTTTCTCAGACTCCCTGGCTTGGAAGAAAGTTCTGGCAAGAGCCTATATGTACGATATGAAAACAAGAGTCTGTGTATGCTATATATAGTTGCGCACAGGTGTTACATAAGAAATACACGTGTTATGAGTGTAAAATGTAGTCAGGAAACCCAGATGCATAAATCTGTTTATTCACAGGCATGTGCATCTGTTTGCAAATGACCTTGTGGTCCCGGCCCTAGTCCAGAGAATTGTTTAGGACCATTCAAAATGAAGTGTACTTGTCAACATGTTCTGAAAGCCAGTTAATAAAAAAAGAAAATGTCAAGTTGCTTCTAAATCCATCTAAGTAACATTTTTTAAATGTACCCAGTGAAAGTTATTCATGAGATAGTTTCTACCATTTTTCCCTGAAAAAACCCTTAATAGAATCCCATTGATTGTGGCTAAAAAAAAAATAAATCCAGATTCCAAACTGGTTCTTCATGGGGTTCATAGCCTGGACCTCAGATTATCTATCTTTACAACTCTGAACTGTGTTTTCAGTTCTTCATAACACACAGGTTAATTTTGGTTGTATTTTTTTGACCATATTAAAAAAAATCAGTTTCTTAGAGAAGTATAATTGACATGAACAACTGATTTGTAGATTGTCCAAAGCTGGGAAGGATAATGAATTTATTCAACTAATATTGACCAGTTAGGATGGGCTGGCCTTGGTTCCAGTCCTGGAGACATAGCAGGAAAGGCAACCAAGTCCCTGCTTACATGGAGAACTTGGGTCACGTGGGTGAGTGCTAAGAGATGTCAAGCAACTTGTTTGGATTATTGGTGGCCTCAGAAAGGTGGCCTATTGGGTAAGGTCGTCTTTGAGCAAAGACTTGAGTTCAGTGAAGGGGAGAACTCACTGAGAGTCACGAGAGGGTGTTGTAGCCGTGGGAAGGTCAAATGCAAAGCCTCGGAGGCAGGAGTGTGCTTGGAATGTGTGTACAACAATGGGGAAGCCCAAGAAGGGTAGGAAGCGAGATTGGAGAGCGAGTGAAGGGCAGATCGGGGAGTGTACTCTGGTTGTGAGGATGACTTTGGATTTTACCCTGACTGACATGAAAGCCACTTGAAGGTTTTGAACAACTAGAAGTGTAAGTGACTTGGGTCTTAAATGATTACTGTGGCTGCCATATGCAGATCAAGCTGCTATGAAGGTCAAGGGTGGGAGTTGAGAGACCAGTTATACAAGTATTCTAATAATCTAGGTAAGGATGATGATTGTTTAGAGTATGAGTGATGGAAGTGGTGAAAATAGGATCCTGTAGATATTTTAAAGGTGTAGGTATAAGTATCGACTGGTAGATCGTATGTAGACTATGAGTGGGAATCAATGATTCCAGAGATTTTGGACTGAGCCATCAGGAAAATGGAGAATACAGTTACTATTTACTGAGATTGGAAGAAGTATGGGGATGGAGTTAAGACTTATATCTAGATGTTCCTCAAAGCTTCATGTACTCATAGGTGGAGCTTTTGGGAGGTAGTTGGATCATTATTATGTGATACTGGATTATGAGTGTGATAACTGGATTAGTCCACTGATTAGCATAGTTCTGAATGTGAGCGATGGGAAGGCCCACCTTATATATGGTTAGCACCAACCAATAGGCTTGTAGCCTGAATGGAATAAAAACAGAAAGGAAGGCTCACTGCTTGCTGATTCTGCCTGCCATGCCATGGAGTTTCTCCTTTGCCATGCCCCTCTGTCATGCTGCCCTGCCTTGGAACCAGTCAACTACAGACTGAAACCTCTACAAACTGTGAGCTAAATCAAACCTTCTCTCCTTTAAATTGTGGTGATTGGATATTTTGTCTCTCAACAAGAAAGTAACTAAGACAGGTGGGATGGAGTGGAAAACCAATTGCTCTATATGGACAGGTTAAATCTAAGGACCTAATATCATTATTTTTTTTGTAGGCTATTGGCTATATATGAGTCTGAAATTCAGAAAAGAATTTAGGACTTGGAAGTGATTTGGATGACATTAGAGAGTGAGAGTCAGTAAAGCAGGGAAAGAGCCAGAAGACCCAGCAAAGTCTGAGAGGGAACAGAATGGGATGGGACGGAAACCAAGAGGCTTCCATGAGGTCAGGGAAAGAAAGTATCCCCAAGAGGCGGGAGTGATCAAGTGTGTCAAATGTTGCTGATACTTCAAGAAAGATGACATTTGGGAATTGACTATCTAATTGAATAGTAGAGGTCTTTGGTAAGAGCAGTTTCCATTGAGTGGCATAGTCAAAACCTTGATTAAAGTGAGTGCTATAGGTTGAAAATTGTATCACTCCCAAAATTCATATGTTGAAGCTGAACCCACACTGGTATTTGGAGATCTAGCCCCCACCTCCTCCCCACATGCACAGAGGAAAGGCCATGTGAAGGCACAGAGAGAAGTGGCTACCTGAAAGCCAGGAGGAGAGGCCTCACCAGAGATCACACTCCCTGGCATCTTGATCTGGGGTGTCCAGCCTCCAGACTGTGAGAAAATCCCTTTCTGCAGCTGTGGCATTTGGTTATGGCAGACCAAGCAGGCTAAAGCAGCAAGGTAGGAGAGAATAGAGTAAAAGTGCAATAACTGGAATGGACACATTTTGCTGGAAGAGTGAGAAGGGAAATTAGGAGGAAACAATGCAACATAGAATTTCGTTTTAGAAAGTTCCCACCAGGTCAAAACTATGATGACTGATTTAGTAAGAATCCAAACAAAGAGTCAAATGGTCAAGTTCTTATGTAAGAATTTAGAAGCTGTGACTTCATGAGAATAGGCCTGGGATTTATGACTCTTGGTATCACAGAACCACTACACGAAGGGAAAGTCAAAATGTCACCCTCACACTGACGCTGCCACGTGGAGTCAGCAGGACATCCAGACGGTGCGCTTTGAGTTTGCCTGAGGGGCACTTGCCAGGACCGGGTGCATGTGCTTATTTGCAGAGCTCCATGCATGTGTAAGGGAGGAACAAGCCAGGGAGTCTTTGGACAAGTGATCAAATAGTGAAAATATGTTGCAGAACATCCATTATGATAGAAAAAGAGAGAAGAGAGAGAACTTCTGCCGGAGTAACGGTGTGGAAGATGGAGAAGACCACAAGAACACTCATAGAAAAGAACTTTTTAGCAGAAGGAAGGAAAATACCGTGGTACCTTGGTTTACAAACACTTTGGTTTGCAAACAAAGTGGTTTACAAACACTTTGGTTTGCAAACAATGTGGTTTACAAACAGAAGCGCTTGGCAAAATTTTGTTTTTGTTTGCAAACTCTGCATTGGGGGACAAACCAACAGTGGCCATCTTTCCCACACAAACACAAATGTGGCCATCTTTTCCAAAATTGTAGAATTTTGGAAATTGTACCTCATGAATTGAGGTACCACTGTAAACACTTGTGAACTCTACTCTGTGCCTCACACACCGTGAGGCTCTATGTAGATATTTTGCCCATCGATCTTTATGGCAACAGCATCATCCCCTTTAACAAACGAGGAACACTCGAAGTGTTCACACAAGAATTATTAAGCCTGTAATTTAAATCTTTCTCTGACTGGTCCAAAGTTGGTGTTCTCCACAAAATTACCGTGTATATTGCAGTGTCAAAATTTTAAAGGATTTTATATACAAAACCTCATTCAAGTTGACAAATATGAAGTAATGACCCCATTTTAAAGTTGGAGAAACTGTTAGGGATTTAGCTCAGTGGTAGAGCGCTTGCCTAGCAAGCTCAAGGCTCTGAGTTTGATCCCTAGAACCAAAAAAAAAAAAAGAAAACCCCCAAAACCCCCAAAACAAACAAAACCATAAACCTGAAGAACCTGAGGCTCAGGGAAGTTGGGTCAGACATTTAGAGGAACTTTGCACTAACTCTTCCCTCTTCTCTCTGCCTGGAATGATGTTCCCCGTGCTATCGTGTGGCTAGCTCCTTCCTGTCATGCAGGCAGAGGGTGACTAGCTAGACAAGGCTGGCCTTATCACCAAGTCTCAAGAAGCCCCAAGTCTTCAGCTCTGCCATTATCCTGCCTAGATTCTTCTTTAACACTCGCCACTGCCTGGACGCCCTAGTCTTTTTTGCTGTTTGGTGGTGGTGGACTCTTTTCTTCTTTCTTAATTACGGATGGCTAAGTTGCCCTACAAGAAACTCCAGGACTACAAAGGTCCTTTTATCATTTTTTAATGCTCAACTTAATTTTATTTTAACCACAAATAAGATAAGTATATTATGCTTTATGTAGACTCACTTATTTTATTAACACTTAAGTTTACTATTTTTAATTGCTTACTGGTTCTTCTTGCATTTTGTCTTTTTTTTTTTTCCTGGAATCATTTTTTTCTTCTTAAGTACATTCTTTAGTTCAGATACCCCTTTAGGGAAGGTCTGTTGTACAGAACTCTGTTTTTATGTGTATGAAAATACCTTTATTTTTCTTTTTCTAGAAATATAGTTTCCATGCATATATTTGTGAGGCAGCAGTGATTTTGTGTCAGCATTTTAGAGATATTATTCTACTACCTCTGGCTTTCATTGTTACAGAGGACAAATGTCAGCCAGTCATTGTAAGCATTGATCTTCAAGGCATCTTATTTTATTTTATTTTATTTTATTTCCTCTTGCTGTTTCTGAGATCTGCTTTTTGAATTTGGTTTTCTTTAATTTCATTATGAGAGGTCTTGCTTGGAATTGGCTGCAGTACCTAAAACTCAGAAGTGATGTCAACACTGGAATATTTGAAGTCATTTTCTTTTCAAATATTGCTCATCTTATTCTATCTTTCAATCTTCTGTATCTGCAATTATACCCATGTTGCATCTTCTCATACTCTCTTTCCTCCTGTTAACCTCCTCATTGTATTTCTCACCTTTTCCTTCCTAGTGCATTCTGGGAAATCTTTCAGCTCTTTCAGTCAAATAGATACAATTTGTTGTGTCTGATACACTATTTGATGCATCCAGTAGGTTTTAATTTATTATAATTTTCATTTCAAGAAGTTATATTTGGTTTTTAAAAATAAACTTGCTCAGCTTTGGGAACCTATGTTCCCCTGTAATAGTAATCTTCGCCTTTTATTTCTTTTTTGCTAAACCTATTATTTAAAGTCTATCTGATAATTCAATACCTGTGGCTGTGTGGGTCTAGTTCTGTAATTTATTGTTTCTCCTGCTCTAGGTCACATTGCTGGGTATTCCCACAAATGCAGTGATTTTACTCTTCACTTGTGAAAAGCAGAAGAGCTGCACAGAAGGTTTATTTCTTCCGAGGGAATTTGTGTTGGTTCTGCCAGGTGTTTAGAGCACCATCAATCTGGGACCACTTTTTAAACTGAGCTTGGAGTTTAGTTTTCCTCCCTCTGGCCTCACAAGTGGTGTGAATTCCAGTCTTGAATGCTGAAAAATATTAGCTTGTGTTTGGGAATGATAGGAAAGACTTTTTCTCTCTGTCATTTTTCTGTCTGAGGGCCAAGGTGAAGCCAAACAAATCTCACTCTGTGGGGCTGTACTGAGCTGTCACCCTGTAGGAGTTCCAGCTGATATGCGTCCCATTTTGTTTGCGCTGTAAGATTTTTGTTTCCAATCTCTTATGTGTGTGGCTTTAAATCACCTGGAAATCCCTGGATTCCAAAAGGAAAGATGCCTTTATGACTTACTACCCCACTGAATTCTACTCCTTTGTATTTGTTTATTTCCTGTTTGTTTTCCTTATTCTGCTCCTAGCTCAGCCGTGATCAGAAAAGGTTTTATGTTTTCTCCAGCATATCTAGGTGTTCTCTACTGGGAAGGTACTTTTTCTTTCTTTAGTCCAACATATTGCTGAAGTACAAGCACTTATTCTTTCCCCATGCTGCACCATTTTGCCTCTATTTTTGATGGACACTTGTCAGAAATTTAACAGAACCTCATTTCTGTTTCGAGTGATGTTACCCACATCCTTTTCCCCTCATTCTCCCAGCCCCTTTACACATACAGAAAAGCAAGAGTCTTGCTATAAAACAAAGGGCCAATTCAGCTTGCCGCAACACAATAAGATATGGGAAAAGAGAGAGAGAGAGATGAGGATATGTTGAAGATATTGTTTGGAATCAGCTTGTGAAAGACTCTTATAGGGAGCTGGTTTTCATTCTATGTCAAATGGGAAGTCACACGAGGATGTTGAAGAGAGAAGGGATGGAAACTAATTTTACTTTAAAATAAAAATGTGGATGACAGACTGCTGGAGAGCAGAAGTAGGAAAAGGGAGACTCATGAAGAGTCAATCGCAGTAGTCCAGGTAAGAAACGCAGGCAGCTTGGAGCACATGGCAGCTGTGGATGGAATCTGGATGGGCAGATTATCTGTTGTGCTACTAACTACTGCTAAATTTAGCAACTTAAAACAATGAACATTTGCATCACAGTTTCTGATGGTTATAAATCTAGAACAACTTGGTGTTTCTGGATCAGGATGTCACCTGAGGTTATATTCTATCTGTTGGCTGGGACTACAGTCATTTCAAGGCTAATATGGGCTGCAGGCTCTACTTTCAAGCTCATCCATGTGGCTACTGGAAGGTTTAGGTCTCTGCAGCTTTTGGCCAGAAGCTGCTATTCCCCACCACAGAGACCCCTTCAGGAGCTCTTCACAACATGGCAGCTTACAGCTTGTTTCCCTTAGAATGAGGGGATCATTTCTATGTTTGTCGTTACAGAAAGAGGTGGGGAGGGAGATGATAAAGCACATAAGACAGAAATTACAGTCTTTTTATGACCTAGTCTCTGAAGTGATATCCCCTCTATTCTTCCATGTGTTATTGGTCATACAGGCCTGGCATAATGTGGGAAGACACTACACAAGGGTATGAATACCTAGAAGTGAGGAATCGCTGTGGCCATGTTGGAAGCTGCCTGCCACAATGGATCGACTTTGGTGGTAGAATAAACTAGATTTTGCTAACAAATCTGATGTGATACGTGAAGAAAATGGGGGAATTAAGGATAACTTGTAGATTTTTGGTTTGTGCTACAATGGAAACCATTGGGAGAGAAATATGTCAGAGGTGGGGAGAAATCAAGAGGTGTATTTTCAACTTCAGAAGTTTGCGAAGCCTTTTAGATATCCAAATGGACTTATCAAGTAGGCAGTTAGAATGAATAGTTCTGGAGCTCAGGAGAGAGCTCAGACATGAGATCAAATTTGGGACTCATAGCCTAGGGTTGGAATTGAGAACCTAGGAACTGGATAAGATCGCTTGGTTGCAGCCAATCCGTGTTAGCTACCTGGTGGAATCACATGGGAAGTTGGGTTTTTTTGTTTTGTTTTGCTCTATTTTTGTTGTTGTTGTTGTTGTTGTTTTAAATTCAGACCGCAGGCCATTCTCCAGGTCAATTAAGTTGATATCTCTTGGAGTGACATCCAACAATTGGGGTTTTCAAAGCTCTCCAATTCTGATGTGCAGAGAAATTGAAAGCCACTGACAGGCTCTATGCCCGTGAGAAGGGCGAACAGGATGTCTTCATGTGTGTGAGGGTAGAGGATAGCAGTGCTCCAGAGAGATAAAGTGATGGCATAAGCAGTTTCCTTTGGCGGGCCAGAGAATTGGTTGATCTCGTGGTTTGTGTGCCACCGAGCTGTAGACCAGCTGGAGGGAACAGTTTGTGCACTCCACACACAGAGGCTATCATCTATGGCCGCAGAGGGCACAGAATCACTTTGAAATTTCAAAATGTAAAAAGTTGAACACGCTGATTCTATTTCATAATGCAATCAGCCTTAATTAGACCAAAAGTATTTACCAAGTATTCCTCTGGCCTTTTTAATTAGGGATAAAATTTAAGCACATTTGAATCTGACATTCTTCAAGGCTGGATGATTTTGTGCAGAGATGTGGCTGAATTCCAGCTGGAAACTCTTGAAGTGAGGCTGCAAGAGGAAAAAGAGTAAGTGTCCAGCCCAGTCTAACTCCAAGCTAACAAGAAAATCTCAATCTTTGCATGCAAAAAGATGGTGGGCAATTCAGTGTTATGTAGGCATTTGGAGCTATTTTTCCTTATGTGGGAATATGTGCACTGAGAGATTAATTTTCTAATATCAAAATCTCCATTTGTCATATGCTCACCCCAGACTTTGCAGACTAATGCACCTGGTAAGCTAAGAAATCGATGGCTTTACAGTCATGTTCCCAACTCTGCTCCTGGAGACACTGAAATTCCGAACCCATTAGTTCATTTTCCTGAATCCTGATCAATGAATCAAGAAGGTCAAACTCATAAACATTGACAGACATAGTGTATTCCCTTACCCCTTGCCTGTACCTACCTAGGTTCTTTTAATAGCCATCATTTTGTCTGTGTTCTATTTCTGACTACTAGGATCATTAGAGGAAATCTGAAATGCTCTGTATTTAGAGTCCAAAGATCTGGGTTCAAGATTTAGCTCTGCTACCTGTTGGCTGTGAGTCCTGGGCACACAGCTTAGTCTTGTTAAGCCTCTCTAAAGCCTTGTTTCCGCTCTGTAAAATGGAGACAATCCTTACCTTATCTCTTTATGAGGATCATCTATCTTTGCTGGGATCACTTTCTCTGAGAGCATAGTGAAATTTGTGACCATTAACAGCCTCATCCTCCTGTTGTAAAGACTTGCCCCCATCATCACATCCCCTCTTCTGGCCATATATGCAGACTGCTCACATGCCTTGGGTGTGTGCTTCTTTACTTTCTCCTCATCTGGCCTTTTCTTCCTTCCAAATCTCCTGGCACAAGCCTCCTGTTTCTTCAGAAAGTCCTGCATGTTTAACCCCATATCACTTAGATCATCCTTGTTTTTTGCTAGTGTAAGAAGAATATATTGTTCTTTTAAAATTAAGTCCTGTTTTCCTCTGTGTTTACTCATGGACATCTTAGATTTGTCCCAACTCCTCATTTTGGATCTGCGTTAGAGATCCATATCAATCTATACCTGCATTATAAGCATCTGGACCATATACACTGGAGATTTTCTTCTAGCTTTACTGTGGGAACCAATATCCAAGTCCTGTCCATCAATGTGGCCCACTAACTTCATACCTGTTGTGTATTTCTCACTGATCAGCACAAATCAGCATCACCCAGAAAGCGATCAGGCTCAAGATGTTTGTAGGTGTTTTCCTCAGACCTTCTTTACTTGTTAAAAGGACTCCAGGCTCCCAAAGTTTGACTGACCACTTTGTATCAACCAGTGATGCCAAGTGATACCAAGTGAGGTGGGAACAGAGTTGTTCATTTTCCCCTTTGGCTAACAGCGACAGGTCTCCATCAGCACACTCCACTGTGATTTCAGCATTCCCATCTTTCCTTCCTTCTCTTTCAAGTTGTTCCCAGTCCAGTGACATTCGAAAAGATGAATCACTGTCTAAATGTGGAAGCTGCCATTCTGCAGGCACTGCTGTGCGTGCTTGGGTGCCGTCCAGTCTGTGACCTCACAGGGGAAGGGAGCCTGAAAATGGTCCCCTGCGAGCTTGAAAGTGGCATAAATCATGATCTGATATTTTTGGAACTCTCCCAGGGACTAGAGGACTCAAGCTAATGCTTTGATATTTGCATAATAAACATGCATCATAGACGTCTGTGGCATAGTAGGAATACCACTACTCTTAGAAGTAGGGGATTTGAACTGGCGTCTCCTCCTTTAGCTAAATAAGTGGCATGATCTTGAGCAAGCCGTATGTTCCCTTTGGGCCTCAGAGAGGAAGCAGGCCAAACTGGATCATCTTGAAGTTAATTTCCTTAAGGCTCTGAGATTTTACTGAAAGCTTTGAGATAATCCTGACCCGATCAACAAGGACTTTATGATTTTGTCCTGGTGTTTTTGTGTTTCTGTTTATTTGAAGAGGTGGTAGAGGGAAGGGAAGTAGTCTGGTGTAACTTTCTGGATTTTTAACGGATACACAGTAACCAGTGGTCAGAGTACACTGGAAACCAAACCTAGAATGAGCAAACCTGGAAAGACAAGTAGAAAAGAAGATATTTTTGTGGTTCCTTCCATAACACCAGTTTCTTGGTCTAGATGGAGATTCACGATGTCAGGGTCTTTGCCAGGACAGCACAGTGCTGGGGACTCCAAGCAGCAGGTTCTCATGGAGTTTCTCTCCCAGGGCCTCCTGGGACCCTTTTGTATCTGCACATCTCTGCACAACAAGCAAGCTCCTAGGAGGGCAAACATGAAAGGCCAAACTGGGGCCACGACTTTACTTCCTGCGTCTCTTACACAGAGGAAGTGAGGGTCAGCATTCGTAAGGTGTCTAGACCAATGTTGGACATATATTGAGTGCTATATCTTTGCTAAATAATAAAATATACAGAATACAAATTATGCTGGACAGACCAAAAAGCACCTTACAGTTGATCAGTCGGAAAGAATAGGTTGGGCCACTTCTGAAGGACCTCAGACACCAGGAGAAGCAATGAAAGCTGCAAGTGCGGGGACACGTGGGTCAGGCCCATGTTCCAGGGGCAGCGTGTGTGCTGGACCAACAGTGGGAATCGTGGAGTGGCAGAAGCCATTTTGTGTAAGAGCCAGGAAAGCACACAAGTGGCGGTAGGAATGTTTGAGTAGTTGTGGAGGGTCGTTACATGGCAGATGGGATTTTCTGACTCCTGGTGGCCTGGACATTTTAAGTCTCTGTGCTGCGTGGCTTGGTTTCTGTATCGCCCCCCGACTGAAGCTGGCAGTGATATTGTGAGGGTGCTCAGCAGCTGCACTCGGGGTGCTGCGAGAGCGATGAGCAATGAACTTGGGAAGAAAAGGAACAATGTGGCCTCCTGGGAGAGAAGTTTCCAAGTGCCAGGCCACAGGCAGGCACCATACAAATGGCAAAGTTTTTGTTGGTGCAAGGTTAGAACTGTCCTTCTGAGGGGCCGTCCTCTGTTCTGAAATTATGCTCTTGCTTTTCTTGTAGGTACATTGAAATTTGTTCCTCTTCCTCTCCACCCTGTCTCCCCATCCTCTCTCTCTCTCTCGCTCTCTCTCTAATGATGATAAAAGTGGATGGTGGTAGATTTGTTACCTAAATGTCACAATTTAGCAAAATAAGGACTTTGCAACCTTGGTTTTTAAATTTTATGTCTGTGTGTGAACTCTTAAAAGTCTGAGGAAATTTTGTGGCAGACTGGACAGACATGTTTACCTTTCTTCCCTGCCCAAATCCATGTACACGACAAAAGAAATTTAAAAAAATTTTAAAGACTAAAAAGACTAGTGGAGATTATCATTAAGGATCAAAAGAGTGAAGACTTTCTGAAATATGGTAGGTCATTTATGAATCGGTAAGTAACATAAAAAGAAACTCAAATAGCACAAGCTTGAAAATATGCCTAGGTTTCCTAATAATTAAATACAAAACAAAACAATAACAATACTGCGTGCTATTTCTTTTGTCTTTTAGACTAGCAAACCTTTTGTAAGTCTGATAAACATGCAGCATTCTGGTGGTGAGGATATGGAGAAAGCGTCCTCTTCATAGATCAATGTTTTGTGCATGATTCATTTACAAACTTCTGAAGGGAAATTGGGCAATATCTGTCAAAGAGACACAAAATGCACTTTTTGATCCACCGGCACTGCTCCTTTAATTGACCTCCGAGCAACTAACTCCCCACCAGCCCCCTTTCCTTTGGTGGTGACACAATCTGATAGGTGACAGTAATACACGGAGTGCTCACACCCCCACTGCCTGAGTTGCGTGCATTCTCAGGCTGCTCCGTTTATTCCCAACTTCTGGCCAGGCGCAAGAGCATACACCTGTGATCTCAGCTACTTCAGAGACTGAGGCAGGAAGAAAGCAAGTTCCAGTCCAGCCTGGGCAACTTTCGTGTTTCAAAATAGAAAAATTTAAAAAGTGCCAGGGTTGTAGCTGAGTGTGCAGACTCTGGGTTCTATCCCCAGTACAAAAAAAATTTCAGTATTTAAAAGAGCTAGGGATGTAGCTGAGGGGTAGAGCAATTGCCAAGCAGGTGTGAGGCCAGGGGTTTGACCCCCGCCCCATGCAACAACAACAAGTAAATGAAGATATAAAGATAACTAAATAAACGAAAGCACCAAATCTGTGTATGTCTGTTGTACTTGGTGATTTCTAACTTGATTATAATTATTTGAATATTTGAAACAAATAGAAAAGGTTTTTTTGTTTTTATTTTACCATGAATACTATGTCAAATACATTTTTCTAGGGAGCAAAATAACCCCTTAACGTTCTACAACATGGAGATGCTTGATGAATAATGATTCACTTATGATATGAAATATTATGCTGCTAATAAAACTATGTTGTCAAAGAAAACTTACCAAGTGAAAACAATAAAGTTACATAATTACATTTAGTGGAATTCTAGTGTAAATGAATATCCTTGTTAAATGCCTTTGGATGATGGTAATACAAATGATTTTTATTTTGTTCTTGACACTTATTTTTCAAATACTACATAATAACCGTGCTTTACTTTGTCATAAAAGTACATTTTAAAGACTTGTTTTCTGAATCACATTGAGGAGGGAGATGATGATGATGGTGATAACATTACAGCTATACAGGTAAGAGACTAGCAAGCCCATTCAGGGCCAATAAAAGACTTCCCAGAACTCGCCTTCCGTAGACCCCTGGCCACATTTAGCACCAGGTCAGCTTCATGATGGATTAAGAAATGGGAGACGGGCCATGTGCACTCCGGGCAGGGCGAGCAGCTGAGATGACGGACACGGGGAGCCACAGCACGAATGTGGCTTAGGCACATTAATTCAGAGGGACCAAGAATTCACATGTAGAATTTTGTATTTCAGGATGTGTTGGTCACTGATTTTGTTTTAAATTATGAAATATTTTAGATATTTACAAAGGATTATTTAATAAACACCATCCATCAACCATTCAGTTTAAGAAACAAAATGTTAAGTGCAGTTGAAACCCACCAGGTACTTTGTCCCAGGATGTAACAGTTGTCTGAATTTGCTGTTTTCATTTCCACATGTGTCTTTATACTTTTACTGTTCATGCTTGTGTCCTTTGCATATCATTTACATGCTTTTAACTTCATGTCAAGGTTTGGACCTCCAACTATCTGACTGAAACTCCCTTTTCCTGCCCCTCATGGATTCACATTGTTACATGCAGCTCTGTTTTCTTACTTTTCATTCCTATGCACTTTTCCTTTGTAACAATATGTCACTATTTTTGTCCTCTGCTGATAGACTTGTGTTTTGTTTCCAATCTTTTTTTAAGCAGAGCTACAATACGCCTTCTTATGCATTTGGGATTTTGCTATAAAAGTAGGTTTTAGATGCTCTTACCACATCCACAAGAAAAGGGTAACTAAGTGGGATGATGGCTGTATTAATTTGCTTGACTGTAGTAAATATTTAGCTATCTGTATATACATCAAAACATGTCCTACACTTTAAAAATGTAAAGTTTAAAAAGTAAAAGGAAAAATCCTATATTTACTCCATAAAGAAACTCTCGCATGTGAAAAAGTTATAGAAATTAAAAGGTAAATAAAAATAGGGTTCAATGTATAGCAAATAAAAAGGTAACATCTTATAAACCTCAAAACTTTTTTTGTTCTGCGTGTTTGGAGGTGGTCATCTAACATGTTAAGTAATCTTTCTAGTGATAGCAGAGCTGGACAGTTAGCTCGATGGGAAATGACAAGATGAAGTAAAGATTCTTATTAAGACCAGTTTCTTAAATTCCCAAGGCCACTCTCCAATAGGGCATTTTATAATCAGCTCTCACATTCAGACGCTTAAAATTAAATGTTGGTATTGTTGTGTCCTGCAAGAAGTTCATCACAAGGTGAATGGGGATGTGCTGGGACGTCGTTATAACTAGCGACTATAATCTAGAAGAATGAAGAACAGCACGCTTCACTCTGGGTTATTCGAACATACATGACTCTTATAGGCCAATGCCTGGGGCTTGGATATATTTCTGTTAAGGTGAACATTTCTTTGTAATATATAGAACATTTTCTTTGGTTATAATAGGATTTGATCTCCATTCATCTCACTTACCCGCTCTCCCACTGGTGCCTTTGATAGCCCTTCCTCCCTTTACAGCGGCCAGCCCAGCCGTGTCTGAGGACCCAAAGGTCCCTCTGAGTCATGACCAAAAGCTTTCCAATGGGGCTCCCCTCATAAGGCCCAGATCTTGTTGATTTTCCAAATGCTCATCCATCAGTGATGGTCTTACTCAATCCGTGAGTTTCCCAAGGTGTATGTTGTGTTACTTTGTTTATCTCCCTGGGAACCCTCCCAGTCTGTTTTGGCACACAGCTCTGTCACACATTATGGATGATGCCTGGTTGTATTCTGGTGGTTTCTGAGTTTTCGCCTTTGGTGGCGTGAGCGCTGTGTCTGTCTGGGTAGGGTAGTAGTAAGTCAGAGGATGATGGCAGCAAATCTCACAACACAGGGTTTGAATGAGGATATCTGCCAGGCACCTTGCAATAATGTTTGGAGTTTAATTAATAAGTTTGGCCTAAAAAGAAAAAGAATAGGGACAGTGTGACTCACTAAATCACCACTGCCCTGCCACCCACACACGTGGTTTTATCGAATACTTTGTGTGCAAATAAGTAATTTCTTTTCTCCTGAGTGCTTCAAGTTTATCAAAATCAGCTCTGTTTTGCTCATTGCTGTCTTCCCTTTCTTGCTTATACATGGGCCGATTCTACAAGAAGGCACCATGCAATGCCATCAGCATCTCCTGTTTTGATAGGTGTTAAGGGTCTCCATTACTAGACTGTTCTTCTGTGAAGGGCCTACCATTCGTGGCTTCTGGGAAAACGTGACACTGTCGTGGTTGGGGAATGTAAGTTATCACTCCCAGCGTATGAGTAATTCATTAATTAGTCTAGCTTGAGATTCAGGGATCCCAGGAAGTACAACACAATGTTAATTCAGTCAGAAAACTTTATTAATAAACAAAGGGGTTAAATTGAATTAAGTTTGGCCTGAAGTTGCTTGTGTACATTCTAAGTTTGACCTAAATGATTCTCCGTACATAGTGAACTGTAACCTAACTTGTATAAACAGACTTTCACCTCCTCTTGTAACAGGTAGATGACTCTTAGCCAATCACAGCAGCCGAACTTTAGTTAACCACAAGCAGCCAACTATTTAAACCACCAGGCGAAACAACTATTCCAGGTTTAAATTAGGCAAATGCTAAACTTTAACTCATTGAGCTATCTGTACTTAATTCCACTTCAGGCATCTCACTTTCTTTTCTTTGGCTATAGATACAACCTGCCCATGTGGTAGAATGGAGCATTCTGACTCATTTTTGGTCTGTGTTGCTGCTTGATTCTAGAATCACAAAGAAAGCCAATTAAGTTCTACAAGACTAAATTTGCCGTGCTTTTCTGTTGGCATGTGCCAGGGGCTCTGTTAGGGACTACTGATTCAGAGATATTGTCTGCGTCCTGCTGAAGAGGCCACACAGTCTGCTGGAATCTGTGGAAGAGTATGATCGGAGCCCAGGGGCCCGGGACTCTGGTGGCCCCCCTGTGCCCAATCTCAGACCTGGCTGACCAGGGAGTACTCTGGGCCACCATTTCCACACATGTAAATTTAGTGTGTGAAGAGGCTGAAATGGGATCTCTGAATTTCCTCCCAGCAATGACTTCTGTGAGAATGCAGGCGTTTCGTTTTCTTGAATAGGTATTGCGTTCATATGTTGAGCATGTGGCACCTGGAGAGGACACAAGCTCTGCATGATCTCTGTTCCGTCCCTTGCCCTCCCATTTGGTTGTTCGTGAGTTGTGTCCTTTATAATTATACCAGGAAAGGTGTTTTCCTGGATTCTGCGTGTCATTCTAGTGAGTCTTCCAACCTGGGTCTAGGGGCTTCTTATGAATAACAGACACTCCAATTAGTCAGGTAATACCAACAACTTTAGGAGCTTTGCCAGGAACTGGGGACAAAAAACAAAATTTTTTTTTATTATATCCCAGAAAGATACTCTCCAAATATATCCCAAATTTATCAGTTTACTTTTTCCCTCCTATCACTGGTAAATCAGGGTACCTGGTTTTCCACAGTTTTGCCAGTGCTGTGGCTAATTAAAGTTTTGGTCTTTGCTAACTTAATAGAGATTTTAAAATTTGTATGTATTTTCTTCTGACCAAGGTTGAGGATGGAGACTTGTCTGTGTTTTGAAGAGGTAGGTTTTGAAAGGGGGAGAATGAAAACTTGAGGCTCTTTCAGGGAGGTAGAAAGAGGGACTCTGGGGCCCCACAAACAGGAACATGCAAGGATCAGATATAGAGAGAAGGCTGCTGGTTTTTTCTTACATTTCTTTATTAGAGTCAATCTTGTTTGCTTTCCGCCCATCCCAGATCTCATGGTGACTCCCTTAGGGTGAATTAGTCAGAGTCCCATTAGCAGGGGGGTCTCAGGTTCCTAGGAACTTCCTTCAGGATGAGGATTTTGGGGTGATGAGGTGACTCCGCCAAAGGCCAGCCAAGAGGCTGGCTGCTGTGTTCGCTGGTCACTGCATTCTGATGCTGTTTGGTGGATCAAAATTCCAGGTGAGGGAAATACAGGTACCATACAGTGCCTACTCCAACCTGACTTTTGACACTGGAGGATGGAACCTTGGTGGCAGGCCAAGACCTTGTGCACGTCCAAGACAGAGGAAGAAGAATCAGCAAGACTCTTCTGTCCTCAAGGCAGTGGGGAGACAACAGGGAGGGAAGGAGGGAAGGAGAGAGAGGCGGCGATGGCTTCGTAGGGAGTGATGTGCTGCCAGCCCTTGCCAGTATGGATGGATTTATGTCCAGGATGTGCACTGCTGGAAGGTCTTAGGAGGTAAATGCAGGGTGGTCACAGAAGTTTTGTTTCTTCCTGGTAGAATGTAGGGAGCAGTCCTGACAGCCAGGCTGAGAGAGTGGGCTGTCCCTGGGAGGGGACCCCGTTCACCCACCCAAGGTGTCACAATTTGCTCCCGGAGAACAAGGAACTGGCCCCATGCTGCGTGGATTAAGGAGAGGACCGAAGCCCCTTTAGAGGAACAACATTCTGCCGGCAGGATGATCCCTGAGATTTTCATCAGGACTTCAATACAGATAACACTGCCACAACTAATAACAGGACCGGGCAAATCTTGGTGCTCAGGCACCAGCTTTAACCAATTGTTCATAGCGTGCCACGCCTTGGCCTAGGTCTTGGGGCTCAAGGAACAAAAACGGCCTTGATACAAAAGCAACAGGGGCCGGAGACATGTTCTTAAGGCAGCGACAGAGATGTAGTCTATCAAGTAACTGTGTACCTCCATCTTACGTAACCAGGTGTCAGACCTGGGTTCAGGTGGAGAAAGTGAGGCCCAGAGACGTGTGGTGACAGCCTGAGATCCGCCCCCGCAGAACTCCGTGCATGTCTTTCTACCACAGGCCCGCGGGTACTTGTGGTTCCTGCTAGAGGGTGCTGCGCAGCGCCGTGCTCAGGGTCAAATCCCAGGCAGCTCCCTCTGCCTCCTCAGTCACGCAGGAAATCTGTCCCGGCAAGGACAGTTTGTTCTGGGCAGCAGCCTCCACACCACGGAGACAAAGGGACCTATTTGCTGACTGGTCCCACCTGGCTTCCCACGGTGGCTCCCTCCCACCCATGGCCATGGGCAAGTGAAGGTCTCTTCTGACTCTCCCGATACTCTGCTTTGTCTTTCTCCTCCTTAGTCAGCTGCAAATTCTGCAGAGGTCTGATGCCCACAGAGAAACTCCAGACAGATAGAGGTCTGAGGAGGGGAGTTGGTCATGGAATTCAAACATTTTTAAATGATCTCGTTTTGCATTAATTTAAGATGTTGCGATTATCAGCGGTAGGCCATTTTCTTTCTTTCTTTCTTTCCTTTTTTTTTTGTTCGGGTTTTAATCTGAGGTTAAATTTCCAGCTGCCAGTGAGCTCTCCCTGGAGGAACTGTCAGGGAAAATCCGTGTTGGTTTGTTTAAAGAAGATCCTTTGTCGGAGATGTCTGCTTTGCACATCGTGTGACTTGGCTCTTTCACTCGGGTGTGGAGGGTCTGTTTTTACTCCCTTACTCAGTCCTGGTCAGTGTTGGGTGAGGCTGAGGAACGCTGGTCCCAGCCTCTAAGCAGGCTGTTTCCCTTGCCTGCATTAGAGCCGTGTCTGGAAAGGCCTTCTAGGTGGCGAATCAGATGGCATGGGTTCCAGTCTGGCCTCCCAATCCCTTTGTGATCTGGCTCAGTCACTTCCCTCCTCCGATCCTCAGTCTTACCTCGAGTGAGGAGGCAGACTTGTGACAGAGATGGTTGACTGATCACCTAGACTCATCCTGTTGTCCATGGTATAGAGGCACCTTTGGGAAGAGTCACCCGGATGGGGATGTGTTCCCCAGCTCCATGAGTCTGTGTGGGCAGTGTGCATAGCATGCATGGATAGACTGTCAGCTGAAGGGGCAGTGACGAAGTGATGGTCCCTTCTGCACTCTCTGTTTTCCCTTTTGTTGGTTAGAGGGAGAACGCTGAGACCCTGGACAGTCACATCCAATAGCTCTTTCTGTGATCATGGAAATGTCTGTCCCTGCACTGTCCAATATAGTAGCCACTAGCTGGGGGTAGCCATTGGGCACTTGAAATATGGCTAATGAACCGAGAAACTGAATTTTAATATCTATTTAATTATTTATGTGTAAGTTTAAAGAGTCCCACATAGTTAGTATCTACCATATTGGACACTGTAACCCAAGCGGGTGGTAAAGCCAGAAGGCAGAATGATCTTGGATCACCAGAGAAGGAAACCCTCCCACTTTTTGCCTGTAGATTTCAAATGCTCTTAACATTTGCACCATGTGGCACTAGTACTATATGTATCTGAGCTCCTTTGCATGACACCTGAGTCCTCGCACCTGAGTCAGGCTGGGACCTGAGTCCCAGCCACTGCTGGGAAGAAAAATCGCCTACTGTCCCCAGATACCTCAGTGGGACTATTAAATGAGCAATACATACATTTACCTGTTAAGCCACAGCATTTCATTGTTCGTTCTCATGGTAGCTAGTGTTTCCTTAACTAGCACCCCTTTTTTGAGGATAAAATGAGGTAATCCTTTGGCAGTGCTGGGTAGACCCTGAAGTCTACATGAATGTCTGGGCTACGCTGGGGACACCTGGGTGTCTGCCGCCTGAAGGGGTGTTCCAAGGAGGAGGGTACTTTCTGTGAAGCAGCAGAGGCAGCAGTATGATAATTTTTATACTCTAAAAATTATTTAAGCTGTGCTGATTCCTCCTGACACAGATTCTCCCAGCCACTTCCGTGGCCTCTCTGTAGCCCTCCTGGGCTTGCCACAAACAGTAGCCCTGGTCTTCCTTCTTTTGCTCCTTCAGGATATGCCTCTTAAAAGTGGGCATAATCAGAACATCCTAGCATGACCCCGAGTGGTGGAAGTAGAGGGAGGTCTGAAGGGGCTGTTTGCTTTGCAGACCAGGGTGAAGGGGCTATAGAGATACTGTATAACCAGGGACATCTTGTCTGTAACTGTAACTTTGTTTGTTTTCCATGGCTATAACAAAACCCCTGATTCTGGGTCACTCATAAAGACAAGAGGCTTATTTAGTTCACAGTTTTAGAGGCTGTACAGCTCTGGTGCAGCCCCCATTGGCTGCAACACAGCAGATAGCATCACAGTAGGAACATGTGGGAGAAGGAGCAGTCACATTGGCAGGACAGGGAACCAGAGAATGGGAAGGAGTCAGACTCGCTCTCTCTCTTGCTCTCTTTTTCTTTTTTGTAATTCTGGAAATTGAACTTAGGGTCCTCACACTGAGTTATACCAGCAGCCCTTTGCATTTTTCTTTTTTTAAATTTTGAGATAGGAACTCACAAAGTCACTAAGTTGCCAGGGCTGGGCTTGAACTTGTGATCTTCCTGCCTCAGTTTCCCAGCGATTACAGGTGTGCATAGCACACCAGGCTCAGGCTTGCTCTTTTATAACAACTGCCGTCTTGGGAACCCATGAGACCTGTGTTAATGCCTTCCTAGGTCAGTGCCTCTGTGACCTAATTACTTTGCAGTAAGCTCCGCCTCTTAAAGGTCCCACCATCCCTCAGTGCTGGCATACTGGGGACCAAGCTTCCAACAGATGGGGACAATCCACGTCCAAACCAGAGCACTAACGGGATTGTGACTCGTGTTGGCCCTTTGTCACATTGTCTTTTCTGTATGAGTAGTGGTATGTCTGCCTCCTGATTTCCTGGGCAAAAGACGGAGAGGGTAAGGAGCTGAGGCTGGAGGCGAGGGCACTTGTTTTTGGCTCCACGCTCACTCCCCACGTCCTGCACCCAGGCTGTACCCAGCGGCAGCCTTAAGCGTAGATGCTCAGGAAGTAAGAAGGAATGTGTCTGCTTCTCAGTGGGTGTTTCCATCTGTCTGCTTCACAATACTGTGAAAAGGCAGCTGCATTTAGTATCTGTTCGTTCTCCATAGTGCTTGACTCAGCTTCCACATCTGCGGAATGGTCTTCCTATCAGGTCATCTCTGGAATCTCGTAGACCAGTGCTCAGATCTTCTTCAAGGAGCAGCGTGACTGAGTGTGAAGAACTGCTCCCTCCACCCAGGTTTTGTCAAACTTGAGGCAGAGTGCTCCCCAGGCTGGGAGGGATGGAGGTCTCTGGCAGCACAATTTTTTGGCAGCAGCCCTCCTGGAATCTGATGAGCAGCCAACTCGGAATGAAGATAAAGCACCAGCGAGCTTTGATGGACGATGGGCGAAGCTTCTCTTGAAATTGGTCTCTCAAAAAACAATATACAAACTAATACACAAATCAATGCAAAGTGTTTAAACTGCCAGGAAAACTCGGTCCATCCATCATACTTAAGGGGAAGTGGGGGTCATGGGGTTTGGTGATTGCTTGCGTCCCCAAGGCCCTGGGGAGGGCGTGCTTGGTCTCTGAGAACTGACTGCTGGATTCAGCAACTGCTTCTTGAGCGCAGATCCCAGTATGAGCGGAAGTGGGAAATGGGGCAGAATTCCTGGTCTTAGCCATGCTCCAGGGCCCTATATGAAGAATAGTATCTGCTTTGTCTCTGTATTTTCCAGTTAACCACTCATGGATGGGCTTAGGCTTCGGGATCACCATGTAACGGGGTCCTGGCCTGGGCAGTAGTTTCAGGCCTTGAGTTACCAATGATAAAGGAGTTAGTCTCAACACAGGGCAATGAAGAGCCTGGCGGTGTGAAGACAACGGACAGTGTTGAATTCTCATAATTTTTTTCCCAAGATGGCTGCTACTCAGCTGTCACCCCGGTCCCCTTCCTCTGCCCATCTGGGGGATTCACTTTTTCATTCTCTGAATAATCACTCTGCCTGTTTTAGAGCATGCATTCTTCCACTGAAGTTCAGTTCTTAGATTTATTTCAATCTTATTTACTTTAGAAATTTCTTAAGGCTTGTATTCATAGTCTACCTTGCAGTTTGCAGTGTCTTTCACGTACGTGAATAGTAGTAGCAGCTTCATTTACCAGAGAGGCTCAGAGAGGTTAAATATTGTGAGGAGGCTGCCAGAAGGAAAATCTTGGAAGGAATGTAGAACTGTAGTTGTCCCTCAGCATCCAGGGGACAGCTGGATCCCCCATTGACACCAAAATCCATGATGTTCCTGTCCTTCTTATAAAAGGGTGTATACCTTTTGCATATAACCTATGCAATCCTCCTGTATACTTCATATTATTTATAATACCTAATAAAATAGAAACGCTATGTAAATAGTCATGTTTAGGGAAAAATGACCAAAAAAGTCTGTGTATGTTCAGTATAGACACAATTTTTTTTCTGAATATTTCCGATCCATGGCTGATGGAATTCTGGGTTATGGAGGATCAGCCACAGTTCTGTTGCATTTCTAAATTCTTGTTCATGAAAACTGGTCTCTGGTGAGGCTTCCACTTATCCTGGCTTCCAAAGAGTCCAAGGAAGAGTTAGGAACTCTGTTCTTCTCTTCTGTTGTTACGGTTTCTGGTCTTATCTTGGTGGCAGTAGCCACGGGGCAGCAGGAGGGCAAGCCTGGGCATCAGCCCCTGTATCTCATTTGGGAGTGTGACCAGAGTAAAAGATGGTCACTTTTAAGGATTCTCCTTCTGTAACTAAAAATGGAAGAACTATCTTCAATCATCAGAATAAAAAGAAAGGATTGGAGGTCACAGTGAAGGTGTCACATAACTTACAGGCACAGGCATGGGTGTCCTGTGCCCTGCAGTTCTGGAGGCCACTAGAGCAGTGAGCAGGATGTGGAGTGGACATCACTGTAGTATGTTGAGGAGAATCCCACTTTGGATTCTGTGGAAAAGCAATTTTGATTACTTGAGTGGGTGTTATGTTTAGGGAGTATTGTGGCTTGTGTCTAGATGTCCCCCCAGTCACACGGGGGTGGGTGGTGGTTTAGAGGTGGCTGGATCTAGAGTGTGTGATTGATTCCTGGTGAGAGCTAGGATTAAGGATGCTGGGATTAAGGGTGTGTGATTACTAAAGTAGCCCACTGATTGGTTTGGCACCTGCCCTAAACCAGGTAAACTAGATAGAATATAAAAGGGGCAGAAAGAAGCTGCTAAGGCCTCTTGCTTGCTTGCTTTACTACCTTCTGCCCACCATAAACTGTTTGTCCTCTGCGATGTCTGTCCACTATGCCAGCCTGTCTTGGAGTCAGCCAATGATGGACTGAAACTGTGAACTAAATAAACCTTTCTTTCTCTAACTTTGAGTGTCAGGCATTTTGTCTCAGCAACGAGCAAAGTAACTAAGACAGGGAGGATGGGGATCAGAAGCACAAAGACAAGGAGCTGCTGGGAATGTGGCTGGAGAGACAGGCAGGGGTCACACAGCCTCAGGAATTTGTGAAGGTCGGTGAAGGTCAGTGCATGGCAGCGACCTCTTGCATGTGTGATTGGAAGTCAGTAATGGTTGTTTAGAGAAGGGATTAGAGGGACAAGACTAAGGCAAGGGGTGCTTCAGGAGGCTGGAGTGTGTCTGCCTGGGTCTCAGTGAGAAACTCACGGTGCTTCTGTGGGGCTAGGGAGAGGCTCTGGGTTGCCTGAGCACCCCTTTGCCTCAGAGACCCTGATCTTAGAGGAGGCATGGATGGAGGGGGCTTGCTGCCAGGGCCCTAACTGGGGAGGGCATCTCCTCCTGCCCCCGATTATACAGGATTGTGAGAACAGAAGCCTGCAGAAGCCACATTTCCCTTCCTCATGTTCTCTGGTCACCCAAGTTGTTCAAGTCTTGGGGACCCAGGAGCTTCTGGGAAGTCCAGCTTGCTGGGGCAGAGAATCCTAGGCTCCCTTTAGGGAGAAGCCCTCGGACAGGGCCTCAGAGGAGCACCTGGCAGTGTGTTTCCAAACACCTGCTCCCTGCTTCTGTGAAAGAAAATAATGAGAAAAAGCCCTCCTAATTTCAGAGACAAATAGAAGGCAGAAGCCACCTTTGGGGGCCCTGCTCTGAGAAGTTGCATTTCACTTGACCCCCAGATGCCACCACCATTACCTGGTCAGCTCTTGGAGGCTGATGCTTGTCTAACTACAGACCTGTAAAAACTTGTGGCAAAGTGTGTATAACATCAAATTTACCATCTTAACCATTTTGAAGTGTATAGTTCAATAGTATTAAAGACATTCATGTTACTGTGCAACCATCAGCCCCGTTTGTCTCTAGAACTCTTTTCATCTTGCAAAACTGAAGCTCTGTGGCTATTTAAAAAGGCAGTTCCCCCCAACCCCCCATCCCTGCCCCTGGAAACCACCATTCTGCTTTCTGTTTCTATGTACCTACTCTAGGTACCTCATATAAGTGGAATCAGACAATATTTGTCCTTTTGTCTGACTTATTTTACTTAGCATTATGTCCTCAAGATTCATCTATGTTGTAGCATGTGTCAAAATTTCCTTCCTTTGTAAAGGCTGAGTAATAGTCTAGGTATATGTATATACTACATTGTGTTTATCCATTTGTTTGTCAATGGACATTTGAATTGCTTCCGCATTTTGACTACAGTGAATAATGTTGCTATGAACATGTATCTGTTTGAGACCCTGATTTTAACTCTTTTGGATATATAACCAGAAGTGATATTGCTAGATCATATAGTAATTCTATTTTAACCTTTTGAGGAAACACCAAACTGGTTTCCATAGTGGTTATACCACTTTATAATCCCATTAACCACCACCACAAACTTTTTATGATATACCTGGAAGCTACAGGGCTACCACAGGAGGCAAAGAAAGAGAATGAGTTATGGCCACACTGGGCACATAATTCAACCCCCACCCACACCACTGTGTACTCTTGAATCCTGGAGAACTGGGAGGTGGAAACTCTCAGCCAACTGCAGGTCAAAATTTCTTAGGTTCGTTTTCATTTTTAGTATATTTGCTGCCGAAGTGAGCACTGTGTTCATTTTCATTTTCAGAGGCTTGGGTTTGAATGTAAAGATCTTACTTCACTTACTTCACTTACATTCATTTAAGAAAAAATTAAAAATTTGAACAAATTTTCTGAGCTATGGGTTGTTTATAAGACAAATCGCCTCATAGTATTTATTCATTTCTTTTTTTATTATTATTGTTATTATGGAAAAATTCAAAATATCTCATTTAATAGGACTTTGTTTCTGAGGACCTCAGTATGTTATAAGGACTGTTGGTGACCCTATTCTATGAGATTATCTTGAAGTTAGAAGAACTAATATTTCTAATTTATGGCTCCACAACTAGTTGTTGATAGAGTGAAACCTTACCAAGGGGTCCTCACAAGCTCTTTTTCTCTGGAAACTTCATGCCCCACCTGGGCCATGCTTTTGCTATTTTCTGGTCTCTCTCTTCACTAAACGATTGATTACTGACCCACACCAAACCTTTCAGATTCCTCTGAAGACTTGGGGTTGTGTTTAAGGCGTGGGTTGGCCAAGTAGCCCAAAACTGTCCACTGTCTGCCCATTTTTATGGATAAAGTTTTATTGGAACACAACCACATGCCCACTCATTTACATACTGGCTGTGGCTGCTTTCGAGAAACAATGGTAGAGTTGAGTAGCTTCACCAGGAACTATATCACCTATATGGCTGAAAATATTTTCTAACTGGCCTTTATAGAGGTTTGCCAGCCCTTGGTCTGAGGAATAGTCAGTCTGAGATGGCTAGACCAGTGTCTGCAAACCCTGAATTTGAGGGGTAGGCACGTTATGCCTTGTAGACTAAAGAGAAGGCCAATCTGCAGGAATATAGAAACAGAGGAAGGCAGAAGACGGGACATGAGGGGTGGAGGGCAAATCTCCATTGCCACTGAGGCTTCAGTTCTGTACCCTTCCCTGGACTGATGGTGTCATTGGTTGCTGTCAGGCCCTTATGTCAAGACTGCCTTTCAAGTAGCTCAAATCCAGTGTCTGTTTTTGACAGCTAGAGTCCCAAGTAGCACTCTTGAGAACCTCCGCACATCCTGTGACTCGCAGCGCCATCATGGATGAGCACATCAAATCCTAGTACAGAATCCAGCACCACCCACCCCTTCCTGTCTTCTGAGCTGGTGGGTCTCTTGACACCACCAGGGGAAATAGGTATGCACAAAGGTGACAGCTGAGCTGACACAGAGAAAAAGTTGTTGGCGAAGAGTCCAGGATCAGAGCCCCGGGGCATGGCCTCCTGCTCTTGACTGGCAGCCTGTGTGTCCTCCCCACAGGAGCTGAAGTGGCCTCCGACCCTGTGTGCTCTAGCAGCTGCAGTCAGGGGAAATGCTGGGAGCTGCCAACTCTGGCTTTGCAACCCTTGGACCTTTTGAAACAGCTCTCTCAAGTCCACCTTGGATGTCCAAGTAACTTTCTTATAAACACAGACTCAATCTAATCTTTAGTCTAAACCTATACCAGCAAACTATTAAAGTCAAATGTAAGTGGTAAATAGTGGAGTAGCACTCATAGTTTGAATTCGTAGTAAAATTCAAACAAAATTTCAATGAGAACATCTGGTTCAAGATGGTGGATGGAGTACATGCTTCTTCCTTTATCACTTCCGAGATGCCTATCGTGGCAGACAGTCCGGGGCAGAAGATCGCCACCATGCTCTAAGAAGGCCCTTCTGGAAGATGGAATAAAAGGGATTTTTTTTTTTTTTGAGAGAGGATGCTGGGGGTCGAACTCAGGGCCTTGCACTTGCTAGGCAAGTGCTCTACCGCTGAGCCAAATCCCCAACACCAGAATAAAAGGGATTTTTGACATAGGTAACAGTTACGCTGCCAGTCAGCCTCGGGTTCTTTTGCTTGATTCAGGTAGAAATCAGTATTGGCAATGTGCAGCTCTGCTACCCATCCTGAGGTCGCCAGATGACACTGGATAATGCTAGATGCCAGCAGTTGACACAGCCAGCTGCCGGTCACTGCCAGCTATTGCTGGTGCTGCTGGCTGCCACTGTCCAGGGCTGGGTTGGACCAGACACAGTAGGTTGAATCTGCCAGGTGCTGGTCTCTGCTGCTGATCGTTGTTAGCTGCTGGTCTCTGGAGCTCTTCAGTGGTAACACCCCTTGTGTTTATTGCTCTTTCTTCTGAACTGACAAATCTATCCATACTACTCAGCAATAAGAATCTTGAGCAGATTTACAGGAATTTTAATGTAGAAAAACGTACCCAAGAAATTACCTGAGAAGTAAATCACAAGCAGATTTGCAGGACCACCAAAGCAAATTTTTATTTTTATTTTAACTGCAGCACTGACCGTGCACTGGAAGGAGCCCTCCTAGACTAACCCCAGAAGTGACTGGGGAGTGCTGCTTATAGAACATCTGCAGGCCTGTGATTGGTCCGAGTACAGGCCTGTGATTGGTCCGAGTACAGGCCTGTGATTGGTACAGGGCTCCAGGACAGCCTCAGCTGTCTTGGCAGTGATCTAGTGAGGGGCTGGGCTGAAACCAGTGAATCTTCTTGAAGCCTCGCCATGGGGTTTGGGGATGTTAACAGTAGGCCCAGATCTCTCCACTCCCCCATTTAACCCAGATGTGCCAGAGTGCCCCCTCCTTTTTCACAAAGGCAATGGTTACACCTAAGAGGCAAGCACTGGGGAGGAGAGCATTAATAGTCTCGCTGTAGCCATGCTGGAGTGGAGGAGAGTGGCAGCCAGTTAGCCAGGAGGGACCCCAAGGTAAGTTGTTGCAGTCCGTGGTGCAGAGTAAGGGCGAGCAAAGGGAAATAAAGCAGAGGGTCATGACTAGGGGTGGGGGGGTTGTTGCCTGTCAAGTTAGAAAAAGCAAAACCTGGAATTACAGTGAAGCTGCAGTAGATATGGGAAGTAATAGCCTTCTAAGAAAGCAAAGGGGATGCTGGGCCCAGAGTTGTAGGCACACAGTACAAGACAAGAGTGAAAAATGGAGCTCATAAGAGGAGAAATGTTTAGGAGTTGATATGGTCCATTTCGGTTCTGATAATCAAGATGAAATTTAAAAGGTGTATCTCTAAATTTAAAGCTGCCCTCTGGGGAAGATGAAGGCAACTAGGACAGGTTTTAGTGGCACAGAATAGAGCCTTCCACATTCTGGCCTTTAGAACATCCTTGACTGTCAAATTAGGGTCTTCCACATTCTCCTGAACACCAAAACTGCCCAGGTGTAACTATGCAGCATTTTACATGCCACAGAATTCTAACCAGAATTCCAGGGAAGAAATCTGGTTAAAAAAAAATCTTTTTGGAGTTCCCTTGTAATGCAGAAAAAACCCACATCAGTTGCCTAGATTTCTGTTTTTAACTGTGAAAAAACAGCAAATTCTTAAGAATTAGAGAAGAACTAGAAGCTTGAAAGAGACAGACCAAGATAAACAGACTGACCCTGACTGGAAACTAAGTTAATTCAAAACAATAAATCTTATTTATACAGACAAATTCAAGAATATATTGCATCCATAAAACAAGAATAAGATGTAATGAAAAAGGAACAGGTAGCAGAGACAGTTCTCAGAGATTAAAAAAATATCTTTATTACCAAAATAAAAAATTCAAAACAAGCTTGGCATATAAAGTTAAGGGAATATTTCAGAATGTAGAATGGAAATACAAAGAGGAGAAAAGGTGAGAAACATGGGAACTCATCTTTGAGGTGAAACATAAAATTAAAGAAGAATCTTAGGAAAAGAAAATGGAAAAAGGTACAAATTAGGAAAGCAACAGTAGAAGAAAAAAATTTCAGGGCTGAAGAAAGACCTTAACATTAAAGGATCCAGAATATCTAGTATGGTAAACACAACAAAGCAAACAACCCAACATTAGACACCTTTCTGAGAAATCCTAGAGCATCAACAGTGATTGGTAAATCCTAACATCTTCCAGAGAGAGAAAACAAGTCATCTCGAAGGGATTAAATTCAATCCGGCAATTGAGTTTTGATCTGTAAGCTTTAATGCTAGAAGGCAATATAATGATGTCCTCAAAGTTCTGAAAAACAGGACTGAACTTTCATTTTATTGTTTATTTGTTTGCACAACTCAATTGTCCTTAGCAAACTATGGACAATTCAATTTCCATAGAACTGTTCTTAGGGAGTAGTTCAGGATATATCCCAGCAATATGAGGATGTAAACGAAGAAAGAGATGGAGTCCTGAGACAAAACAGTTACTCAGGAGAACGGTTAGAGGAACCCAGATCCCAAGCACATGGCAAGGACTGAGGAAGCCAGTCCAGGTTGGAATGGATGAATGAAGTGTTCTGCAGGGAGAAAGAGGAACAGGAAAACTCTGTGATAGGAAATATCTCGTAGGGAATGGGAAATCCTAGATATATTTTAAAAATGCCCATTATTCGAGGAAAAATGGATTTAGAAACTCCTAGAAAAATAAGAAGCTGTACCAGAAAGTCACCCAAACAGTAAGCAAAATGGATCATGATTTTAAGCAATTGGTAGGCTATTCAAAAGAAAATTCATTGAGCTTTATTTTGGGGCTATTCTTCTCTGGCCTAGGAATGGTAATATCTGATTTGTAAAAAGGGAACTGATATGCTAGCCCTACTTGTTGGGCAGCAAGCAACGTGTGTGTGTGTGTGTGTGTGTGTGTGTGTGTGTGTGTATGTGTGTGTGTATGATAATATGTACAAGTAAACATTTAGAGTAAAGTTATGGAATCTTAGAGGTGGAGTGGTATTTGTAAAAGTTAACCCTGTCAATTTCAAGTGAAAATTTCCCCGAGAGTAAGTTAAAGACAGGAGGGAGAAGGAGGGGTAGTTAATATTTCCATCTTACATGGATGAGAATCAAAACACTATCTGAAGATTATGGGAGATAGTAAATGGAGATACAGTATGTATGTTTCTTAATGTTATGAAACATATCTATAAAAGATAATATAAAGCCACAAACATTGAGCTAGACTTAAAGGAGGGCAGTTTAAATGCTTATATTTTACAGAGGGCAGTCAATGAATATCGTTTAAAGTTTTAAACCAAAGAGGTGAAGTTGTAAATACAATTTAGATAATAATCACCAACGGGGCGCTGCGTTGGTCCCAGAATCTTGCTGGGGGATGAGGTGGGGCCAGGAGTGGCCCAAGCTCTAGGCTGGTCACTGCCCACCGAGCCCTTTCCACTCTCACTAATAACCTTTTGTTTATGCATCAGCAGAGGAAAGCGAGGGAGCGGTGTTTTCCAGAACCTGCTGGCCTGGCTCCCCTGGTGGCCAGGCCCTTGTAGCATTAGAGACAGAACACACCATAGTGTTCTATGTGGTCCATTGTGGCCTACAGGATACTGGTGACAGAGGCTGGCTGGCATCCAGCGGCATGAGTGCCTGCTGCCTGCCACCAAATCGTCTTCCTGGAGCAGCTGCGCAATGCTGTGCTATTCACATCTGAACGCTTGAGACAAGGCCTGGGGTTTCTCCAGGAGCTCCTGCTCTGTGTGCAGGCTTGTGGTAGCCTTTATAGTACAGAGGCAGCTTACTTTGGGGAGGGAAGCGGGGTGAGCCGAAAGGTGTTCTGCCCGGTTAGTGAGACTCTGGTGGCGCAAGCCTGTGTTACCTTCCAGTCACCTTTGGTGCACCTCAGTTCTTGGCAGTTACAGATTCTGTGTTTGGTGGCTCTTGACAGAAATCAGAAGAGGTCCTCACAGTAGACTATCTCAGAAAAGGACTGAAGCCAACTCACTAGAA